>JBBYHL010013688.1:0-11667 GCA_038381835.1 Adansonia madagascariensis
AAATGGTGGACAAAAAAGCATTTATTGCAAAACCTAAGCATTAATGTCATGTATCCTAATTAAAAGAAGGTGTTTTTATGGCCCGATCATGAAAAGAATAGAGATTATTATGAGGATCCAGGTTTGTTACATTTGAGGGATAAGTTTTGATTCTAAGAAAAATAATGGAAAAAAACTTTTCTTGTAAAACCAAAGCATCAATGTCATGTGTCCCAATTGGAAGAAAGTGTTTTTGTAGCCCAATCATGAAAATAATGGAGATTTTAATAGGAATCTATATTTGTCATATTTAATGGATGAACTTTGATTATAAGGGAAACAGTGGAAAGAAGAGCTTTTCTTGCGAAACCAAAGTGTCAAATCATGTATCCTAATTAGAAAAACATGTTTTTTGTCCTAATCATGAAAAAATAGAGGTTATTAGAAGAATTAATGTCCTTTATATTTAAGGGATAAACTTTGATTCTTAAGAAATTAGTAGAAAGAAAAGCTTTTCATGTGAAGCCAAAGTGTCAAAATCTTGTTCTTAACTAGAAAAAGATGTTTTTGCATCCTAATCATGAAAAAAAATAGATTATTATAAGAATCCATATTCATCACATTTGAAGGATGAACTTTGATTCTAAAGAAAATGGTGAAAAGAAAAAAGCTTTTCTTGCAAAATTAAAGCAAAAAAAATTATGTATCCGAATTAGAAGAATGTGTTTTTCTTGCATAATCATGAAAATAATGGAGATTAATTATGAGAATCCGTGTTTGTCACATTTCAGGGACAAACTTTAATTCTAAAGAAAATAATGAAGGGAAAAGCTTTTCTTGCAAAACCAAAGCATCAATATCATGTATCCCAATTAGAAAAAGTTATTTTTGGAGGCCCAATCTTGAGAAGAATGGTGATTATTACAAGAATCCTAGTTCATCAAATTCGAGGGGTGAACTTTGATTCTAAGGAGAATGGTGGATAGAAATGTTTTTCTTTGAAAACCACATCATCAATATCATGTATCCTAATTAGAAGAAGGCATTTTTATGGCCCAATCCAGAAATGAATGAGCATTGTTACTAGAATCCATTTCATCACATTTGAGATGAATGTTGATTCTAAGAAAAATAATAGAGAGAAAAATTTTTCTTGCAAATCCAAACCATAAGTGTTATGTATCCCAATTAGAAAAAGGATTTTTGTAGCCTAATAATGAAAAAATGGAGATTATTATGAGAATCATGTTCATCCCATTTAAGAGATAAACTTTGATTCTAAGAAAAATAGTGGAAAAAAATTTACTTATAACAAAACCAAAGCATCAATATCGTCTATCCCAATCAGAAGAAGTGTGTTTTTGTAGCCTAATCATGAAAAGAGTAAAGATTATTATGAGAATTTATGTTCGTCATATTTGAGGAGTGAACTTTGATTCTAAGGAAAATAGTGGAAAGAAAAGTATTTTTGATGGAGATCAACTTGCACAAACACCAATTTCCAACCATTTTTATGATCTTTTGCGAGGAATCAGTGATCCAATGACTCAAGCAAACACTAAATGCATGATGCAAGCTTTGCAAGGATTCATCATGGAAATGCAAGCAATAGAGGTTGTTCAAGATGAATTATATGCATTGCCAAGATTGATCACTTTTCTATATTATGATAAGGCTAAAAAGGTGAAAAATAAATCTTGGAGCCCAATTCACATGTTAAAGATTAATAGAGCCTGATTTCCATTCGTGGGTCTATAGTTTGGGATATCATATTTTTTATTTTTTTTGAATAAGAATTTGACTTTTTAATTTTAATTTGTTTAGATAATTCCTAATTAGATTATGGTAAGAAGTAGACTTTACCCTTATTAATTATTATTAGGATTATGTTAGGATTTTAAATTATTTAGATAAGTCCTAATCAGATTAAGATAAGGAACACACTGATTAGGTTTGTCTTTGTTTAGTTAGGACTATACCAGATTAGAGGCCTATATAAGGCTATCTCATTCATGTAGTTTAGCAGACTGGAATAAAAAATATCTTGAGAGTTTCTTCACTTTGTGAGAACGTCTTCTTTATTCTTTAAACAAAAACTAAAATTGATCTTATCAAAGGAACTTGTGGTGATCAAGATTCTTATAACTTTGGTTTTAATCATCAGGTTTGGTTAGGATCAAGTTCTCTTTGCTTGATTTTTAAGACATTCTAGGGTTCTAATTCTATCCAACTAGGTTTTATTCCATTTTCAGTCTAAGCTTTACATTGTTTGGCATCAGAGCATTGGTTCCTAAATGTCAAGTGTAATGTATCTTTTACTCCCATAATTTCGTTAATTTCTACTATATTTAGTGCTATTCATCATCTACAAAAAACTAAAAAAAAAGTGTTCTAGTTTTCTAACATTTTTTCATCTTAAGAAAAGATTTTTATGAAAGCTTCCTATTCACATCTTACAAAGAATTTCTTTATTCCCTCTATGTTGATTTCTCTTCTCTTGATATTTCTTGCTGAATTCATTTCCCTTCATATTTCTTGTTGATTTCACTTCTTTGATATTTCTTATTTGTTTTGTTAATCAAAGTTATAATAACTTCATTATTGCTTGTTATTTTGGTAAGATCATTGAGAAAGTTTTTTTATGGGGCTTGTAAAGGGAAATTGAGTTGTAAAAGGCAAGAGAGGCGAGAATATCATTGAAGAAAACCAAAATTAAGTGGAACATGAGTGATTAAGTAACTAATCTCGAGTGTAAACATGTAAGGGAGTGGGTGAGGAAAACCAATCTATTTTATTCCTAACTAGTTTTTGCAGGTTTAAAACATAAATAATAAAGGAGATAATGCTGAAACTGATGCCAAGTTATTTTTCAAGTCTATCCAAGACCAATTCAAGCTTCTAAACATGAGGTTGAATAATTTAAAGTTCCCATCCAATCTTAAATCCTTTAGAAAGCACATAGGTGAGGAAGAGGATGAAGAGGATTCTTATTATAATGAAAGCAATTCTAGGAATGGTAAAAAGGCTATCTCAAAATGAGAAAGCAATTTAGGTAGTATTAAGATAGAAATCCCTACCTTTTAAGGGAAAAATGACCCTGAATTATACTTTGAGTGAGAGAGAAAGGTAAAACAAGTTTTTCATTGTCATAATTATTTTGAGGAGAAGAAGGTTAAACTAGTAGCAGTTGAGCTCATGTAATGTGATACTATTTGGTGGGATCAATTTATGATTAATATGCTTAGGAATGGTGAAACACTTATTTGGTCATGGAAAAAAATAAAGGTAGTGATGGAAAAGAGGTTCATACCTAGCCATTACTATATGGGCTTATATAACATGTTGCAAGGGCTAACTTAAGGATCCATGAATGTAGAGGAATACTATAGAGAGATAGAGATAGCCATGATTAGGGCTAATTAAAGACAACCATAAGGCCACCATAGCCAGATTCATTGGTGGTTTGAATAAAGAGATAGATGATGTGGTTTTAATTGGGAGGCATATGAGGACCATACTAGGATAGCTAAAGAGTGCAAGATGAAAGAAAAGAAAATGAGTGCATGAGAAAAAAAAATGATATAAAAAGTAAGTATGTGTAAAAGAGTAAAAAAAGCATAATCATATGTAATAAGAGGAAAAATTCATAATGTAGAGAGCAAAATGGAGAGAAAAATAACAAAGTTATTGCATTTGCACAAAAAATTGAGATTAAGAGTGCTAAGTTAGCAAGGTAGCAACTACCTGTACTTTTGTACAAGAATGTTTATTTTTCAACTAACAATCTTAACCTTTTTTTGCCTAGCTGGTTGTTTCTTTGTTAGAGGAATCTGTAGATTTATTTCTCAAGGAAATACCATATGGATTACCTCCTTCGAGAAGTATCGAGCATTAAATAGACTTTATTCTTGGTTCATCAATCCCTAATAGACTAGCTTATAGAACAAATCTCGAAGAGACAAAGTAGATTCAAAGGCAAGTGGATGAATTAGTGCAAAAGGTTTCTTAAGAAAGAGTGTTAGCCTATGTGCAGTTCATGTAATTTTGGTGCTAAAAGAAAGATGAAACATGGCACATGTGTGTTGATTGTTGAGTCATCAATAAAATCATTGTAAAGTATAGACATCCAATTCCTAAGTTAGATGATATGCTTGATGAACTGCATGGTTCGTGCGTATTTCTAAATTTGATTTAAAGAATGGCTATTATCAAATTTGCAAGAAAGAAGGTGATGAATGAAAAACTGCTTTTAAAACAAAATATGGTTTATATAAGTGGTTAGTGATGCTGTTTTGTTTAACTAATGCACCGAGCACCTTTATGAGATTGATGAATCATGTTTTGTGTTCTTTCATTGGTAAATTTATTGTGGTTTACTTTGATGATATTCTAGTATACAGCAAAAATTTGGATGATCATGTTAAACATTTACATGTTGTTTTTAGTGCTTTAAAGGAGCATAAATTGTATGCTAATCTTAAGAAATGAAAATTTTGCATGGAATCCATTGTTTTTCTTGGTTTTGTTATGAGTTCGCATGGAAGAAGTGCAGATGAAGATAAGGTTAAGGTAATTAGGGACTAGCGAACACCTATGAATGCAAATAAGGTAAGGAGTTTTAATGGTTTAGCAAGTTTTTATAGAAGGTTTATGAAAGACTTTAGTTCTATTGCAATACCTTTAAATGAACTTGTTAAAAAGAATGTTGTGTTTAAATGGGATGATGTCCATGAAAAAGCTTTTAATACTTTGAAAGATTAGTTGATTAATGCACCTTTGCTATGTTTACCTAATTTTGATAAAGATTTTAAGGTTAAATGTGATGCATATGGAATTGAAATTGGAGCTATTTTGATGTAGGATGCCAAAACGATTGCTTATTTTGGTTAAAAACTTAGTGAGGCAGCATTAAACTATCCTACTTATGACAAGGAGCTACATGCATTACTGAGAACTCTACAAACATGGCAACACTATTTATGGCCAAAAGAATTCATAATCCATTCCGATCATGAAAGCTTGAAGTTTTTGAAATCCCAAGGTAAGCTTAATAAAAGGCATGCCAAATGGTTAAAGTTTATTGAGACATTTCCTTATGTGATTTAGTACAAGAGTGGAAAGGAAAACATTGTAGCTAATGCATTGTCAAGAAGATATGCATTGCTTACTTCATTGCAAACTAGATTACTTGGTTTTGAGTTTATTAAGGATTTGTATATTAATGATGTTGATTTCTACCAAATGTTCTACGTGTGCACATGGGAGTATTATAGGCATGATGGATTCTTGTTTAAGAAAGATAAATTGTGTGTGCCTATATGTTCTTTGCATGAAATGCTTGCTAGAGAGACTCATGGAAGCGGTCTGAAAGGGCATTTTGGTTTGCAAAAAGACTTTAGATATATTGCATGAACATTTTTATTGGCCTAATACAAAACATCATGTGCAATCTATTTGCAATAAGTGTATAACATGTAAACAAGGAAAATCTAAAGTTATGCCACATGGTTTATATACACCTTTACCTATGCCTAATCAATCTTGGATAGATATATTTATGGATTTTGTATTAGGGTTGCCGAGTTCTCAAAGTGGTAAGGATAGCATATTTGTTGTTGTTGACACTTTAGTAGGATGGCGCATTTTATTGCATGTTCAAAAATAAATGATGCAACACATATTGCTGATTTGTTCTTTAAAGAAATAGATGTTTGCATGGATTGCCTAGAACAATAGTAAGTGATAAAGATGTTAAGTTCTAAAGTCATTTTTGGCATACTTTGTGAAATAGGAACTAAACTCTTGTTTTCTACTATTGCACATCCTCAAACGAATTGACAAACTGAAGTAATTAGGACACTTACTACTTTGTTACGTGCTATCCTTCAAAAGAACTTAAAATAGTGGGAGAGATGTTTGCCATATATTAAGTTTGCATATAATAGGACTATTCATTCTACTACTTTTTATTTTCCTTTTAAAGTTGTGCATGACTTTAATCCTTTAACTCCTTTGGATATCTTACCTTTTCCTACTAATGAACGTGCTAATTTGGATAGTAAGCATAAAGCAAATTTTGTTAGAGATTTGCATGCCAAAGTTTGAGCTAACATAGACAACAAGAATGATCAATATGCAAGCCAAGCCAATAAAGAGCGTATTAAGTTCATTTTCAAACCTGAAGATTGGGTTTTGGTTCATTTGCATAAGGAAAGGTTTCACGCTTAAAGGAAATCTAATTTGCAACCTAGAGGAGATGGACCTTTTCAAGTGTTATAAATGATCAATGATAATGCCAACAAGCTAGATTTGCCAGGTAGCTACCATAATGTGAGTCCTACCTTTAATGTTGTTGATTTATCTTTGCATGACATAGGTGATTCAAGCATAAATCCTTTCGATAAGGGAGGGAATGGTGGAGATTAACTTGCACAAACACCTATTTCCCACGCGAGAAATTAGAGGTCCAATGACTAGGGCAAAGACTAAACGCATGAATCAAGCTTTGCAAGGATTAATCATGGAAATACAAGCAAAAGAGGCCGTTCAAGATGAATCAAATGCAGTGCCAAGATTGATCACTTTTCTACATTGAGTTGAGGCTAAAATGGGTGAAGAATAAATGGAGCCCAATTTACATGTATCATAGGCCTATAGTTTACGATTTCAAATTTTGACTTGTTTTGAATAAGAATTTAACTTTTCAATTTTAATTTGTTTAGATAATTCCTTATTACATTATGATAAGGAGTTTATCCTTATTGATTACTATTAGGATTGTGTTTAGGATTTTAACTTATTTAGATAAGTCCTAATCAGATTAGGATAAGTAATAGACTTTATCCATTGATTAGGTTTATCCTCGTTTAGTTAGGACTCTAAGATTTTAGGCCTATATAAGGCTGACTCATTCATGTAGTTTAGCCGATTGGAATAAAAAAATATCTTGAGACTTTTCTTCATTTGTGAAAATTTCATTTTTATTCTTTAAACAAGAACTCAAATTGATCTTATCAGGGTAACTTATGGAGATCAAGATTCTTATAACTTTGGTTCTAATCATTAGGTTTGATTAGAGATAAGTGCTCTTTGCTTTATTTTTAAGACGATTCTAGGGGTCTAATTGCATCCAATCGGGTTTTAGGTTTTGCTTTTAGCCTAAGGTTAGCATTAATTTCTTACGAAACCAAAAGCTTCAATATCATGTATGCTAATTTGAAAAAGGTTTTATCGTACTCCAATCATAAAAGGAATGGAGATTATTACTAGAATCCATGTTCGCTACATTTAAGGGATGAACTTTGATTCTAAGGAAAATGATAGAAAGAAAAGCTTTTTCTTGCAAAACCAAGCATCAATACCATGTGTCCCAATTAGAAGAAGGTGTTCTCGTAGCCCGGTCACAAAAATAATGGAGATCATTACAAGAATCCATGTTCACCACATTTGAGGGATGAACTTTAATTCTACAAAAAATAGTGGAAAGAAAGGTTTTCTTGCAAAAACAAAGCGTCAATATCATGTATTCCTATTAGAAGAAGGCATTTTTGTACCCTAATCATAAAAAGAATGGTGAAAATTACAAGAATCCTTGTTCATCACATTTGAGGGGTAAACTTTAATTCTAAGAAAAATAATGGAAGGAAAAGCTCCTCTTGCAAAGCCAAAACATCAATAACTGTGTCCAAATTAGAAGAAAGTGGTCTTGCAACCTAGTCATGAAAATAATGGAGATTATTATGAGAATCCGTATTTGTCACATTTGAGGAACGAACTTTGATTCTAAGGAGAATAGCAAAAGTAAAGGCTTTTCTTGCAATCGAAGTGTTAATATCATGTATCCCTATTAGAAGAAAGTGTTTTCATAGCTTGATCATGCAAATTAAAATGGTGGAAAGAAAAGCTTTTCTTGCAAAGCCAAAGCATCAACATCATGTATCCTAATTAGAAGAAGGTGTTTTTGTAGTCCAATCATGAAAAGAATGAGGATTATTACAAGAATCCATTTTCATCACATTTGGAGGATGAACTTTGATTATCTTGCAATGTTTGGAGGATAAGAATAGCAAAAGGAACGGCTTTTCTTACAATCGAAGTGTTAATATCATGTATCCCTATTAGAAGAAAGTGTTTTCATAGTTTGATCATGCAAAGGACAATGGTGAAAAGAAAAGCTTTTCTTGCAAAGCCAAAGCATCAACATCATGTAACCCAATTAGAAGAAGGTGTTTTTGTAGTCCAATCATGAAAAGAATGAGGATTGTTATGAGAATCCATTTTCATCATGTTTGGAGGATGAACTTTGCTTATCAGGAAAACGGTGGGAAAAAATGCATTTATTGTAAAACCAAAGCATCAATATTGTGTATCCCAATTAGAAAAAGGTGTTTTTGTAGCCCAGTCATGAAAATAATGAAGATTATTACAAGAATCCTTGATCATTGCATTTGAGGGATGAATTTTGATTCTAATGAAAAGGGTAGAAAAAAAAGCTTTTCTTACAAAACCAAAGCATCTATATTGTGTCTCTTAATTGGAAAAAGGTGTTTTCGTAGCATAATAATGAAAGGAATGGAGATTTTTACTAGAATTTATGTTTGTTGCATTAAAGGGACAAACTTTGATTCTTAGGGAAATGGTGGAAAGAAACATATTTACTATAAAACTAAAGCATGAATATCATGTATCCTAATTAGAAAAAGGTGTTTTATAGACCTGAAAGAATAAAGATTATTATGAGAATCCATGTTTGTCCTATTTGAGTGAAGAACTTTGATTTTACGAGAAATGGTAGGAAGAAAAGCTTTTCCTACAAAACCAAAAAATCAATATCATGTATCCCAATTAGAAGATGGTGTTCTTGGAACCCAACCATGTAAAAATTGGAGATTATTACAAGAATCCATATTTGCCACAGTTAAGGATCGAACTTTGATTCTAAAGAAAACAATGGAAAGAAAAGCATTTATTGCAAAACCAAAGGGTCAATACTATGTATTCTAACCAGAAGAAGGTGCTTTTGTAGCCTAATCATGACAGCAATAGAGATTATTATGAGAATCCAAGTTCAACATTGTTAAGGGATAAACTTTAATTCTAAGGAAAAGCTTTTCCTACGAGGCAAAGCATCAAAATTATGTGTCCCAATTAGAAGATGGTGCTATTGCAGCCAATTATGAAAGTAATGGAGATAATTTTGAGAATTTATGTCCATCACATTTGATGGATGAACTTTGATTCTAAGGCGAATAGTAGAAGAAAAAGGTTTTCTTATGACAAAAGTGTCAATATCATGTATCTCAATTAGAAGAAGGTGTTTCTGTGTCCCAATCATGAGAAAATGGAGGTTATTACAAGAATCCATGTTCATCACATTTGAATGATGAACTTTGATTCTAAGGAAAATAGTGAACAGAAGCATTTCTTGCAAAACTCAAATATAATTATTGTGCATCCCGATTGGAAAATTTTATTTTCACATCCCAATCATGAAAAGAATGGAGACTATTATGAGAATCTAGGTTCGTCACATTTTAAGGATAAACTTTGATTATAAGGAACATGGTGGAAAGAAAAGATTGCTTTTGCAAAACCAAAGGATCTATATCATGTATCTGAATTAGAAGAAGTTGTTTTTGTAGCCCAATCATGAAAAAAATGGAGATTATTACAAAAATCCATATTCGTCACATTTGAGGTATGAACTTTGATTCTAAGGAAAATGGTGAAAAAAAAGCTTTTTTTTTCAAAACCAAAGAATCAATATCATTTAACCCAATTAGAAGAAGGCATTTTTGTAGCCCAATCATGAAAGGAATAGCGATTATTATAATAATCCATGTTCATTACATTTGAGGGATGAATATTGCAATCTCGAATTTTAAGGGATGAATGTTGTAATCTCGGATAAATGTTGCAATCTTCATTATTGCATTCAAGGGCTACAAGGCGAGCTTGTTCAAAACTCATTCCTTACTGTAACCTTGGATTTGGCAGTGTATAGGTCTCACTACCTTTTGACATGGTGTTCATAACTCTAGAACCTAAAAAAAAAAACCTTAGCTCTGATGCCAATAATGATGAGCCTTATTAGAATAGAACTTAATAGAAATTGATCTCTAATGGTTCAAAATGAAAATAAAAGGAAAAAAATAAAAATCTGGAATCTAAAAGTTTGATGAATGGAAGGAATAAAACTTGATTGATTGATAAGAATCCTCGCCACAACCAATATAAGGGTTGGATGCCACTTTTAAGGATGAGAGGAAAAGACTGAAAATATCAGTAACTTTATTGATCAACTCTGAATGTCCTAAAAATAAGTGTAAGGTCCCTTATTTGTAGTTGAGGATTGGCTAAAAGCCTTTACAAGAAAAGGAAACTAAATCGTAAGTAATTAATTAAGATATTGCATGCTCACAAAGAAAACAAAATAGTCAATGGAATTAATTTCCTTGCAAGCTAATGAATTAAAAACTTTCTTAAAAAAAAATTGAAAGCCTTGGAGATTAAGTAACAATCTGCATACTAAAACTTTCCTAATTTGGATGTTGAGGAATTTCTTGCTTAAAAAGACTTTAGAATCTTAAAAGATCTTCCTTATTGAGCACATGATACACCAAGTTGGCTCTTTTAGCCTGTGATCATGTGATTAGGCCTATATACTCAAACTCTTCCTTTTTTGGGCCTACAAACTTTAGCCAATCATAATGTCGCACATCAAGATTACTGCTAGAATCGATGTTCATCATATTTAAGGGAAATATGATTCTAATGAAAATAGAGGAAAGAAATGCTTTCCCTGCAAGACCAAAGCATTTATATCATGCATCCTAATTAGAAGAAGGTGTTTTTACGGCCCAATAATGAAAAGAATTAAGATAATTATGACAATCCATTTTCATCACACTTGAGGGATGAATTTTGATTATGAAGAAAATAATGGAAAAAAATGCATTTATTGTAAAACTAATGAATCTTTATTATGTATCTCAATTATAAGAAGGTGTTTTTGTAACCCCAAAAGAGTGAAAATTATTACGAGAATCCATGTTCATCACATTTGAGCGAAGAACATTAATTTTAAAGGAAATAGAGGAAAGAAAAGCTTTTCCTACAAAATGAAAGCATCAATATCATGTATCCTAATTAGAAAAAAGTGCTTTTGTAGCCTAATCATGAAAATAATAGATTATTATGAGAATCCATGAGCATCACATTTGAAGGATAAACTTTGATTCAAAAGAAAGAATGGAAAGAGAAGCATTTCTTGCAAAATAAAGCATTAATATCATGTATGCCAATTAGAGGAAGGTTTTTTGTATCGTAATCATGAAAAGAATGGAAATTGTTACAAGAATCCATATTCTTCATATTTTAGAGATGAACCTGATTCTATGGAAAATGATACAAAGAAAAGCTTTTCCTGTAAAACCAAAGTATCAATATCATGTGTCCCAGTTAAAAGAAAGTACACTTTAGCCCAATCATAAATATAATGGGAATTATTATAAGAATTCATGTTCGTCACATTTGAGCGAAGAACTTTGATTTCAAAGGAAATAGAGGAAAAAAAAAAAGAAAAAGAATATGTATTGTGTATCCCAATCAGAAGAAGGTGTTTTTGTAGTCCAATTATGAAAAAGAATAGAGACTATTATGAGAATCCATGTACATCACATTTATAGG
>JBBYHL010013904.1:0-11653 GCA_038381835.1 Adansonia madagascariensis
AAGATTTCATTTACAGTGCCCCCGAACTGTAGTCGAAAAATTAGCCTTCGGCTAAAATTGATTATCATTCTTTTGGTCAGCAGCGATGAAGCAATTGATTTTTTTCCGAAATTGGAGATTGAGAACGAGACTAAAGGTACAAAGTGGAGTCATGCTCAACATTTCGTTGGAATCCCTGAAACCAAAAACAACAGCATCACTTGGTTAAGTTGTTGGAAATTTGAGGACGAACTACAAGCTGGTGATTTTATAAGCCTTACTTTGCTTTCAGATTTAAATTTAATAGAAAATAGTATTACCTTTGTATGTGATTATGAGCTAATCAACGAAGACAATCTTCTTGATAAGGACTTGCTAGGTATGGCTAAATATTGTAGTCACTTTGCTCTACATGCTGTATATGATATGTTTAAATCCTATAGAACATTGTATAGAATGAGTTTAGTCAGAGAGTGATTGATTATAGGATTTAATTGGAGCAAACAATATAATTCATGTCATGTGTTTTTTCATTACAGAGATAAAGGTGAATCAATATTTAAATTAAACTATTTACTTTAATTTCGTTGATATTTTTTTCCTTGTACTTTCAATTTTGTTATATTTTATTACTTTACTTTGTCTTTTATTTATTTTTGAACATAAAAGAACGGAAATAACGAAAATGTTGCATTTCGTTAACAGATATTAGGTCAAATATTATAATTAGTTGCTTTTTATGTAAAAATCAAAAAAATTAAGAGTGCAATTGTGATTTTTTTTATTTTTATTAATAAAACATTGATTTTATTATTTTTTCAATAATCAATGAAATAAAAAGTAAAATAATAAAATTTAATTATTGAAATAAAATAGAAGTATTAATGAACTGGATGAATCTAGGTATACTATCAATATACCATACAATTTTGACTAAGCTCAACCCATTCCGTTGTGTAACATTTTGGGCCTCTAAGTTAGTTAAATCTACCAACATTTATAACTAAATAGCATAAGCATGTCTAGATTTTTTTTATATAAAAATTAAAAAACCATGTTATTTTTTAGTTTAATCTTTAATAATTTTGCTATTTTTCTTTTAAGTTTTAAAAATATTTAATATTTTTATTATAATATTATATATTTTTATACGATATAAATTATACAATATATAAATATAAAAATAATATATATTGTATAATTCAAAAACAGGTTAAGTCAATCAGAATAGAGTTTTGAATGTTGAGTCATGGTCTAACTCATTCTTTTAAACAAATTTCATTTTTCTCAAACTTAATTTTCAAGTTTAATATTTTGTTTAAATCCACCCAAAATGTCAATAAATTTTCAGATGTAGACTAATAACCAAGTGAATAGAGCTGCAGTGGAGTGACAAAATTAATATTGACTTATAACATAGTAATAAAATTCACATTTATCCATTATCATATAATACATGCATAGTTCTAAAATCCAAAAAGTACAATATATCTTAAGATTTTAATATGCATTTACAATGTTTTTATACTAATTAAGGAGCATGGAAAATGATAAGAATGAAAAGTATATGGTTTGTATTGATTACGTTCATTGAGTATTTATTAACATCTTAACAAGTATTAAGATTCGAATTTCACCAATAGTCTCGTTTGATAAGCAACTTATAAGTATCACTATTAGCACTCTTTGAGTTCTAAGACATGAGTAGCTTTCTCTTAAATTTTTAACTAAAAAAAAAAATACAATATTAAACCGATTCAGCCAAGCAAACATAAATATGGGCTGAAGGTCCCATCACCTCGACATAAGGCACGTTGTCCAAGATGACATTCCATACGGTGATAAACTAGACCGACAACTAACAATCCATATGCTTCAATAATTTTATGGATCATTGGACACAAATGATTTTTGTAAACTTCTTATTGTCTCTAAAAAATTACATTTTATCAATTAAGTTGTTATCTTTAGTTTTATGTCAATATAAAATTTAATTTATTAATTTTTATTATTGATGTTTTTTTTGCTTCATTATTAAGATTTATAACTCTATAATTTATATCCATCTCAACTCTGACCTTGTTCAATTGATAATTTTATTAAAAGGCATCTAATGCAACGCATGTTTGATAAATTCCTAAAAATATTTTTCTTTTTTTAGTTTTATCATTCCGATGCATTTAATAAATCATTTTTAAAAACTGTTCAATGGATGATTTTCAATGAAAAGTTTTGAAAATATTAAATAGCTTTTATCTAGTTAATAATGTATTAAGTCAGTCTAATTTTGAAAAAATATTTTTTTGCATTAATCTTATATATTGATTCTTTTAACATTTTATTTTTCTTTTATAATTTAATTAGGTGAAAATATTGATAAATTTGTATCTTTATTTTATAAAAAGAATAACAAATAATCTTCTAAACATTTAATTTTCAGTAAGCATATCAAATAACTTTTATATCATAAACTCGGTGTTTAAATTGTTAAAAACTAAAAACTTGGTGCTTAACTTTTAGGGTAAAAGAATTTGCCCCTAAATCTTTAGGAAAAGTAAATTTATCCTCTAATGTTTTAAAAATACCCATTTATCTTGTATGATTTGTTAAAATATACGCTTACCCCCTAAACTATTATTTTTTGTTTAATTTTAAATGAAAGGATAGATATATCCTTTGTTAATTATTAATTTTTATTTTTCATCATTTTTACTAATTTTTTGATTACATAATAATGAGAACTTAGTTAATCTTAAAATTATCTTTAATTATTGTTAAATTAATTTATCAATTAGTTATATTCTAATTCAAGTGCATTTTAAATACTTTAAACTTGTTTTTCATTTAATTATGTATTAAATTTGGAATGAATTTATTAAAATATGTTCATTTAAATTAATGAAATACTATTATTTAAAAATTTAGTGATAATGAAATTGGTTAAAGAAAAAAAATGAAAAAAAAGGGAAAAAAGAAGAATAAAAAATATATAAAAAATACAATCTCTTGAAAAAGTAACTTAGTAGCATTCTATTAATAAAAATAATATTTATTCAAATTTTAATTTAAATATTAAAAATATGATTTTTTTTGTTTTAATCAATTTCTTTATCTTTAAATTTTTTTAAATAATGACAATTGATTTATTTTTAAATGAAAATAACATAATATATTAGTATAAAAGTTAATATATATTGTTACCTATATTAGCTTTTAATTAATCTCGATTTTGATATAACTAAAACTTAAGCTTAATTAATTAGTGTTTAAATGTTTTTAAGTTAGTATTTTTTTATGAAATATTTTGTAAACATTTTTAAAAATATTAGAATATGTTTTAACTCCTTCAAGCGCTCAAAAATGTGTTCTTAATATTTACATTTATATAAAATATTTTTCAGATAAGTTTTACATATATTAAAGTCATGAAAAGCCTCTTAAAATTGATTTTCATATGAATTTATCGATACACTATGTGTATGTATCGATACAAATGCTTGACAGTAGCTAAACTTTCACGAAACTCTTGAATGCACCGATACAAGCTTTGAATGCATCGATACATCTTAAATTGTATCAACACACATGAAATTGTACCGATACATGGCTTTTCCAACAATTATATTTTTGTATGAATATAGGCAATGTATCGATACACACCCAAATCTATCGATACAATCTGGTGGAAATAAATGGGACTCACTCAAATAAAGCCTCCAACGACTATATTCCTCCACCAAACATTTCTACCAGCCATATTCATGATCAGTGCCATAAATAAGCCTCTCCAGCACCTCCAACAAGAGGATGAACCAAGAGATTAAGCTTAGAGTCATATTTTTTATTTCTTTCATGTTTTTAAGTAGTTCTTTATGTGTAGGATTAATTCTTTGTATCCATTCTTGTATTCTATCTTTAGAATTATCATCCTTTATGCTTAAACTCTTGTAAACACTTGGCCTTTAAAGGTGTCATTGTTTACATAAAAAACTTATAATAAAAGGAGTTCCTACTTAGCCATTGAAAAATAGAGATAGGTTCTATCTTAGCCATAAAAGATATAGGGTAAAGGTTTTATCTTAGTCTTATGAAAAAGATAAGGAGTTGTAAAAGTTATACCTTAGCCTTAAAAGGTAAAACAATTCAAGTTAGTGAATTAGCCAAATCCGAGGCTAGTGAGGCTGAGGTAAAAGACGTAAGCAAGCAATTAAGGCCGAACCTTTCTAAATCATTAAGTTTGCTTCTTCTTTCCCTACTCTTTAATTGCTTGTTACTTGTTCACTAACATATAACTCTAATTTGGTTATTTAAATTTCCCAATTTATACTTTAATGTTCCAATTTGTAATTTGTGTAATCAATTTACCCCCTCTTGATTTCGTTCACCATTAAAAGGTCTAACAATTGATATCAGAGGTTGTGTCTTATTTTTGTAGGCTTAACATCCTTGACCAAAGGTCCACAAAATACCAAGGAAATGGCTAGTAGTGATATCTTCGATGTGGCCCAAGAGGGATATCTAAGCTTAAGGCCTACTATCTTTAAAGGTGAAGATTATGCATATTGGAAAACATGGATAAGGCTATTTGTTCAAGCAAATAATTATCAAGTATGAATGATAATCATGAAGGGCCCACTCATCCTAACAAAGATGATAGATAATCTTAAATTCCCTAAAGAAAAATAAGAATGGGATAAAAAAGACACCAAGATGGTTTAACCAAATGCCAAGGCCATGCGCACTCTTTTTTGTGCATTAGGGCCAAATGAGTATAACTAGGTCTCTTTGTGTGGTAGTGCCAAAGAGATATAGAAAAGGTTGGCTATCACACATAAAAAGGATCAATCAAGTTAAAAAGTCAAAGATAAGCATGCTCACCCTCGACTATGAGAAGTTCAAGATGAAACCAAAGGAGAGCATCAAGAAGATGTTCGATTGATTTACGGCCATTGTCAATGGCTTAAAAGGTATTAGAAAGGTATACTCTAACAAAGAGATGGTTAAAAAATGTTGGATAACCTCTTTAAGTCATAGAATGCTAAGATGATCGCAATTAAGGAGTTAAAGGACCTCAACCTCTTTGTCTTAGATGAACTTATCGGATCATTCCTCATATATGAAATAAAAATGTATCACAAAAAAAAAAATTGGAGTTACATTAAATGCTTCCGTAAGTGAGAAAGAAGAAGATGATGAAGATATAAAGATGATCATATTTACCAAAAGATTTAAGAAATTCATGAAGATGGATAAGAGCAAATCATCTCAATCTAAACAGTTTAACAAGGTAGTGTGCTATTATTGCAACAAATCAAGCCATGTTAAATTCGATTGCCAATTATTGAAAAAGAAGAATAATAAGGCATTTGTAGCAACTTGGATTAACAGCAACTCTTTTGATGATGATGACTCCAAGGAAGACCAAATTGGCAACTTTTGTTTCATGGCTCTTGATAAGCCCAATGTAACCTCAAACCTTTGTAATTCACGTTCTTATACATTTGATGAATTACAAGATCCTTTTAATGAACCTGTAATTGAGTTTAAGGAAATGAATTTAAAATATAGAAAAATAATTTCAAAATTAAAAATAAAAATAATTTATTATTGAAATAAAAAAATTAAGTTTGAAAATGAGAATAGGGATTTAAAAAATAATTTTGATGAATCCAAGTTAAAAATTACATTTTGGAAAAATTCAACCTTAAGCTGAAATAGAAAATTCAAAGCTTAGAAAATGAAACAAAAATCATCTTGGAAAAATCCTTTCAAATGAATATGATCAAGTGCTTACATTGTAATTTTCATGGTCATAACGTGCATATTTGTCCTATCAAGGAAAGGACACAATTTAAGGTTAAGCAAGTATGGGTTCCTAAGGGAATAAAGACCTTTGAGACTAACCTCAAGGACTCAATGCATTTTGGATATCAAAATGCAAGTAAAGGTTTTTTGTAAGTATGTTAGAGCAATGAGGAGCAAAGCAATACAAATGGATGATTTAGACACATAAGGAAGTGTGATAGGTAACCTTTAAGCCTTAAACTTGTTTTTATCTTGTGTTGGTTGCCTTTTCATAATTTTTCAAATATTTTAATGAAAAATATTTTATATCATTTTGGTGCAAAAAGATTTTAATGGAAATTCATGTTTTGCATCTTAAGTGATTATGAGCTTATTCATGTACGCATTTAGTGATTTGGTGCTAAATGATGAAATACTAGATTGATTTATGAAATAATGCTATGAAGCATGAACTCAAGCATAATTTATCCATTAAAGCTTGATTTTGATATATCTCATATTTTTAGTTATTAAGAAGCTCTAATGCATGACTAAGTTGTATGCATATCCTTAAGGGGAGCATTTAGAGCTTACTTACAGGATATGATGCCATGAACATGCATTAGAAGTTCTTAAGTCTCTTTAATGCTTTATATTCAATTATGCTTACATGAGACTTAGGATGATTAATAATGTTAAAAACTCATGTTTTATAGATTGTACAAGTTTAGTATACATTGAACATGTTTTTAAACTTGCGCATATATGGTTTGAATGAAAATCTCTTTTTTCAAGACCTTTAGTTGCATATTGACCAAATATGCAAATTCATTCAAACTTCATTTTAAAAGTTGTTTTAATTGAAACTTTTTATTAATCATATGTGTTTTTAAATATCTAAAATCAAAGGTTTGCTTTAGAATATCAAATCATTGGTTTTGGAATGTCAAATTGCATATTTTTCTAAGCATTTTTTGAAAAACTTAAGGCATGTATCAATATTTAGAGCACTATATTGATGCAATGAACAGATATTTAGAAGAACCTAGATTGTATTGATACAATGAACTTTGTATCAATACATCACTGTGTGTATCGATACAAAAGTCTCATCGACACAAGTAGTGAATTTTGGCCAATTTCGTGTTGTTTTGATTCAAAGATACAAAATTGGTCTCTTTAATGGATTTTTACTCAATATACTTCATTTTTATGATTTTTAAACCTTGATAAACATCATTTCATAGCTCATCACGTGCTTAAAGATCATATTTGATTCATTAATGAGTGTTGAATAAATCAAATGCATGAGATGAATTGTATGATTAAAATGCTCATATTGCTTCATGATGCACAAAAATACAAGATTTTCTGTACATAATTATTTTTGTACCTTTAATGAAAAATATTTTATTGAATTATAATAATTGGTACCATATATGCTTAATGTTTTTTTATTTATTGGCATCACTTATTTTAAAATATCATTAAGCTCATTAAATATCTTTCATTTCTAACAAAACATGAGTTTATTGAATTTTTTTAATTAAAATCTTGGTATCTCTAATGATCATCTTTTGCCAAGATTTTTGTTAAGTTTTGCAAGGTCCATGAAGATAAAGTTATTCTTGAAAGATAAACACTTGCATAACAAAAGGAACCAAACAAGGCAACCTCTTCAAATTAAGCTAAAACCATCAAGGAATGCTCAAACACTAGGAATTATGATCCTCAAAGTCATAATGAGCATATCATTGAAGCTTGGTTAGGTTGAGGTAATTACTAAACTAATGCTATTAGATTCTTATCCCTTAGTATTAAGTTCGGTGACATGCATGAGTCAATTATGTATAATTGGTATTCTTGCATGTAATGCAAGCTTAAAATGTTTGCTTTGAGTGAATCCTTAAATATGTTTAAGAGCTTATTTCTCATCTTTAAGCATGTTCATTGATTAAATGTTTGCTCAAATGATTTTATTGACATATCATGAATGAGCAAATGATTTTCCAACCTATGGAAGTTGGTTATGTTTTTCTTGAAAAATTTTTTAACCTTCTATATGGCTACTTGAATGATTATGAGTAATATGCATGTGTACTAAAAATTCAAAAGTTGGCATCTGTTTTGCATCTTGACAATAATTGGATTAATAATTCTTAAAATCCTTCAACAATTGATATGTTCTATTACTCATAATCTCAAATGTACTTAAATGTGTCCAAAAGAATACAAAATTTGCATGAACTACACTTTAGGGCTTACATGCATATATTTTCTCAATAATTGGTATACATGCTCTTAAATGATTCATAATTGTATACATCTTAGAGAGCTTGTTGGAATTAGTTTCCTAATTTTAAATTATTCTAACCTTCACCTTTTTGATATGCCAAAAAAGAGAGAATTTTAGGGTTAATTTGCTTGCTTGTACTTCATTATATATATATTTATGCTAGTAAATGGGAATATTTCAGATTTGCTTATATTATTTATTATTATGAAATCTTTAATATCTTGTGTTGGTATTCTTATAGAAAAATATGACCAAAAATGCCATTATCAAGTTTTTCAAAAGCTTTTTATAAAATCTCCAAAAAAAATTTTCATAACGCTTTTATATAAGGGGAGTTTTATTGAAAATTTTTAAATGACTAAAGGAGAGTTTTACAAGAAAATTCACCTTAAGTTCTATCATATCAAAAAAGGGAGATTGTTAGCTATATTAACTTTGAATTAATCTCGGTTTTGATGTAATTAAAGCTTAATTTTGCTTGTGCTTAAATATTTTCAAGTTAGTATCTTTCCGTGAAATATTTTGTAAACACTTTGAAAAATATTAGAATGTGTTTTAACTCTTTAGCACTCAAAAATATGTTTTTAATACATATATTTATATAGAACATATTTTAAAGTCATGAAAAACCTCTTAAAATTGATATTCATATGAATATATCGATACATTATATGCATTTATCGATACTATGTTTGGCAATAGCTAAACTTTCATGAAACCTTTGAATGTATTGACACTAGCTTGAAATGTATCAATACACATGAAATTGTATCGATAAATGGCTTTTCCAATGGTCATATTTTGCATGGATATAGGCAATGTATTGATATACACCCAAATGTATTGATATAATCTGGTGAGAATGAACAAGAATCACTCAAATGAAAACTTCAACGGCTGTATTACTCCACCAAACATTCTCAATGACCATATTCATGATCAAAGATATAAATAAATAAGCCTTTCCAACACCTCCAACAGCAGGATGAACCAAGAGATTAAGCTTAAAATCATATTTTTCATATTTTTTAGTAGTTCTTTGCGTATAAGTTTTATTTTTCCTATCCATTCTTGTATTATTTGTATTCTATATTTAGAATTATCATTCTTTGTACTTAAACTCTTGTAAAGACCTAGCCTTTAGAAGTTTCATTATTTACATCAAAATCTTAGTAAAAGAGGGGGTTCCTACTGAGCCATTGAAAAGTAGAGAAGAGTTCTATCTTAGTTGTAAAAGATAGAGCGTAGAGTATCTATCTAAGCCTTAAGAAAAAGATATAGAGTTGTAAAGGTTATACCTTCATCTTGAAAGATAAAACAATTCAAGTTAATGAATTGGAGAAATCCTAAGCAAGCAAGGCCAAGGTAGAGGACATAGGCAATTGAGGTAGAACATATGACCATGATAAAAGCAATAAAAGAAATATTGTGCATGAAAGGTTTGGTAAGTAGTCTGGGCTTGCGACAAGATTCAAAAAAATCACATGTATCATGAATGGATTAAACACTTTAACATTAACTATCATTCATCCATGATCATGTTAAGGAAGGTGATATTATGATGAATAAGGTTGCTATCGAGGAATATCCTGAGGACATGTTGGCAAAGATTATCCCTACTTACAAGTTCAAGCATTGCTTGGATTTGGTTGGTATATGCAATTGATGAATGCCCTGGTAGGCGTATAGAAGAGGCGATCTAGTTTTGAGAAATTTACTATAATCCTTCGGCTTGGTAGAATGTCAAGCTAAGGTGGAGATTTGTAAGAATTGCTTTACAATCAACCACCCATTGTCAATATTGGTTGACAGCTACCACTCTCACTATGAGAAAACTTTGGCACCAAAAGCTGCCAAGTTCGGCAAGCTTTTAGCGCATGAATTCTAGCCATCCTTTAATGGCTATCGACATTTTTAAATTTCCTTTAAATGCAAGGCTTCCTTGAGCATAGTATAAATAGGTGTTTAGGCCTTGGCAAAGCATGCAACAAGTGAGTGAAGAGAACAGCAAGTCGAGAGTGTAGTGAGAGTACAATTCGTGCAGTAAGGGTATTTGGGGGAGTAGAGTCATGAGCTTTTGTGTTGTGTTTTAAGTGTTAAAACACTTGTAATCTTCTAATTGTTTATTGTAGTGAAATTTGTCGTTGTCTCCTCCGACAGATGTAAGCAAACTTGCCGAAACAAGTAAATTTCTGCATTCTCTTTTTGGTATATTTGTTTGCTTTACACATCTAGATAATTCTGCACAACAAACGGTAACCATGAGAAAACCTAACACATCTAATACAATACATATTCTATTTATTTTTGAAAAAGAAATTTAATATATAATTATTTGAATTAAATGTCTTTATTTTAGGGGATTGCTTGATGTTTATTTATTTTTGTTTGTTTGAGAGCGTACTTAGAAATTTAAGGACGATATTAACTCGAAATGAACAAAATAAATTAAAAATTTGCGAAGTTTTTCTTTAAGTTTTACATTTTATTATTTCATATTTACTATTTGTTCTGCATATCTTCTTTCTAAAAGCCACATGACTTGCAACATTGTAATCTGTTATTTTAATTTTTTTATTCAAATAAAATTATTCTTATAGATTTATTTGTTTTCGCAAATTACATATTTATGATTGAAATATTTTAAATGTGTTTTTCTTTTTAAATCTTTGCAGCAGCATATTTAACATTAAAGTAATTTCGAATATATTTTAAAATAAATTTTTAATTTTTTTCTCAGCCAATCAATTGAAATTTATTCATGAGCCAAAATTGTTGAAGTTGACATTATTCAATCACCTTATAGTTATGTTGATGATGGCAAGATTAGAGATATGGCTAGTTGGCTACCCTCAAATTGAAAGGTGGATCTATTTTGGTAGCACATGTGATCATATATTTGCTCATGTAATTAAGGGCTAGTTTAAGAAGCTCATAGGGGTGTTGGCTCACTAAATGAAAACACAATTAAAAATATTAAAAAGAAAAATGTAAAACATTAATTTGGCCCTTCCATTTTTTTTTCCAAAATTTGGCCACCTTTTATAAAATTTACAAATTAATATTATTAAAACCTTATCATTGTTAATTTGATTTTCTATAATTCATTACTAAATTTGCAATTTGGTTATTATAGCCACCAAGCCGCCGGCAGGCCAAATATTTTATTGAGAGTGCCAGTGTTATTGGTACCGTACTGATACCAATCGTACTAGCCGGTACATATCGGTTTTGATATATAACGATACCGATGATAGTTGATTTTGTTTCAGTCTTAGTTTCAATCTATATCGACCATATCCATAGATACTGGCTTGTTTCGATGATACAGACTAAAAGTAGCTTTATCGGCTGGTACATAATATAAGCTTGTAAAAAAAAATTAAACAAACATTGATCTTAAATCTGATGAATATTAAATATAATTACTTGTAAATTTAATGAATATTAGACATAATTATTCGTAAATTTAACGATCATTAAAAAATTTTAGCATTACTACTTAACTGATATTGATTTTTTTTAATATTTGATGAAGTTTTTTTAAAACATCATATATAATTGATAAATATTTAATATATGAAATTTATTTAA
>JBBYHL010013915.1:0-11653 GCA_038381835.1 Adansonia madagascariensis
AGTAATGCATGAAAAGATCAAGATAGGATACCATCAAAGCAATTGGCAAAATCTAAGGATCATTTGGACTAATTAGGATAGTACTGAAAAGGAATCATTCACTAAAAGATATGGAGATATCGCTTTTCTGCTTCAAGTTCACTTGGATGTCAGTTTACTGCAAAGGGCCTCTTAGTTTTGAGTCCAGCATACCGGTGCTTCACTCTCAATCGTAAAGACTTATTCCTCATGGTTGATGAATACACTGCATTAGTCAGCATTGAAAAGGCAAAGGTTGATAGGATATACTACAAAGCATTGAATCCTCCAACCTTCAAGAAAAGATTGGCTCAAATCCTTGGGGTGACAGAGTTTTGGATCGAGAGTCATATCAAAACAAAGGGGAACAGTGAATGCATCTTATAGGTTAGTTTAAAAGAAGAAATGGCGAGTACTATTGACCTTCGAAAAATCCAAGATATCTACGCTTTGGCAATATATGGTCTGGTTATATTCTCAAAGACATTAGGCTATGTTCAAGCTACGGTAGTAGATATCTTTTTTTGTTTGTGCTGCAACATTAATCTTGCACCCGCCATCATTGACGAAACTATTCAAGCTCTTAATTTTTGTAAGAAAATAAGAATGGGCCACTTCATTAGATATGCGTCAGTCTTTCATATTTGGCTTGTTAGTCACTTTAACCCAAAAAAAAGTAGGACGTCGCACTACTTCTCAACCAGCTTTAGCCCTATCTCTAAGGTACTTGAGAAGAAACGGCCTCAAGAAAAATCTGAAGAGCAATAAGTCCAAAAACTTTGGAATCTCAAGGGTAAGGAGCTAACATGGAAGGCCTCTTAGTTTTCCCCACAAACGGTCATATACCGGTGTGGAGATTATAGCTGTGTATCGCTCATGCGATTATGGGGGAGTACTAGCTATGCACATCTTTTAGTTCTTCGATAATTTCAGTGCCATCAATTTATCCCCTTCATCCAAGACCTAGAGTTATGGGATTTCAACTATGGTGAGCCCGACTACAAGTCAAAAGTCCAGCTAGCCCTTCAAGCATGGAAACAAACCCACTGCATGGTGAGATATTGGAGAGGGAGTAGTAGACCCCAGGATATGATGAATGGAGGATCTGTCACATTAATAACGTCATGCCCTTGTCTGGTATTAAGACATAACAAATGCCAGTTAATGAATTTCCCTCTGAGGTTGAATTGCTCAAGCGAGAGTTCAAACAAAAGAATTCAACCTTTACTAAGGAGATTGCTCAATTAAAAGAGAAAAATAGTCAATTGAAAATAGATCTCTACTTCAGGGATGGTGAGATAAGTAGGGTTGTCAAGGAGAAAAACCACCTTAAGAAGGATCTTAAGAGCTTGAAAAGAGACTATGTGGCCCTTAACAAAGTAAGCAAGTTTCGAAAGATTGAAAAGTCATCGATCGAGTAGAGGACAAAAATTACTGCTCTCGATAAGGAACTACACCAATAGAGAGAAACTACTAGGGCCAATAAGGAAAGCTTGTTAGAGCCCAGGCACTTGCATCAACTTATCGAAGAAGGAGTGCACGGTTAGAGGCTAGAGTTTAGGATTTGAAAGCAAAACAAGACGGAAATGAAGTTTTGACACTCAGAATCCAAGACTTAGAGCATTCTCTTCAAGCTCGCCAAGAGTAAGTCAACGCATTAGTGAGAGCCTCCGAATAGCGAGAGCAAGAATGGCTTCAAGTGGTTGATCACGCACGCCAAAATCATTAGGACTATTATCGCTGTTTCATAAAGCAACTCCAGGCAGCTCAGTTAGAGGCCAAGAACATGATGGATGTAGCTTGATCCTTGACATATGATATCTTGCCCACCGAAGCCATGAACAAGAGTTATTATACTTCTTGGACCATGTAATCAAGCAATGTAACCGTATCAGGCATTTTCGAATGTAATCACATGTAATTAAGACATTTTGTTGCTTTAATGAAAAATGCTAGTGGTATAGCTGTCTCTTTATGCAATTATCCTTTTAGCATTTGCATAATTAACCTAATCCTTTCATGGTTTTTATTCATTCATCCTCATTGTATCAAACATATGCATGAACATACCATAAAGGCCTAATCCAAAAATAATTTAAAGGAAGGTGATCCAAAACACAAAATCTATAATTCGCCATCGATACAATCTTGTAATCATCAGAAAGTGATGGAAAATGATCACTAGGCCTACATCGAAAGACTTAAACTCATGTACGAAAGTCCCAAGAGCAGGTACTCTATAAGAATAAGGAACTTCAAGCACAGATTGTTGAGCTAACTAAATTGCTATCCAATAGGTTGAAGGAAAAAAGGCAAATAAGCACAGTCGAGACGAGGAAAGAACCAGCCCACCTTGAAAGTAATTTGAATGGTGGTATTGAGGTCACCGATGCTCAGAAAGGGGCACTACATGGGTAACACCCTTCAGTAGTGAACATCCCGCCATCTTCCGCCATTTATTTATGTCATTCTTGCAACAGCGTCCCATTTAATTCAATAATTTAAAGGCAAAGGCTCTTTGTCGTCAAGACCTATAGTCCCGAACCTCGATAAGCATATGGAGCAAGAGAAAACAAAGAGGCCCCTAGAAAATAATGAGGACTTGGACAAGTATCATTCATTAGAGAAGCGTTTTCGAGTTATGGAAGGAAGTAACAAACTTAAAATCGTGAACTCAAAGTCATTAGAGCTAGTTTCAAGCCTCATTATCCTGCCCAAGTTTAAAGTGCCTGATTTTGAAAAATACAACGAGACTACTGACCCTACTAACCATCTTCGCATGCACTATCGTAAAATGGCGGGACATGAAGAGAACGAGAAGCTACTGATTCATTGCTTCTAGGACAGCCTAACTAGGGTAGCCCTCCGATGGTACATAGGGCTTAATCCTGCAAGAATTCAGACATGGGCAAACTTGGCATGTGCATTCCTTGAACAGTACAAGCACCTGTCTGATTGGGTTCCAGATCGTCTTTCTCTCATGAACATGGAAAAGAAATCTTTTGAGAGTTTTAGATATTATGCTCAGAGATGGAGAGACGAGGTAGCCCAAGCTTACCCTCTTCTAACTAAAAATGAAATGACAGTTATGTTTGTTGGCACCTTACAAGCTTCTTACTACAAAAGGCTAGTAAGAAGCACCAAGAAAAATTTCACTTATATGGTTATATCAGGTGAAATAATTGAGAATGCCACAAAGAGTGACAGGATATCTATCAAGGAAGCATCTGGATCAGTAAAAAAGATAGCAAATAAAGGTAAGAAAAGGGAAGTAAGTGCGGTAGGCAAGAATCGTGCTAGGTTTAATCAAAGTCTGCATTATGCACAAACTATATACTTCCCAAGCACATTGAATACGGGTCTTACCCCTTACTCATCAGCATTGCAATGAGTCCACACTACCGGGTTCGTTCCTGCAATGAGCTTTGCACCAAATCCCGCTTAAAGTGCAACCCAGAATGCACAACCACTCAATATACACAATGCGAGAGCTCCAAATAACCTATAAACATCTCAAGAAAGGGAGCACTTTGAACCATTCCTTTACTCGTATAAAGAGATCTATTCTCGCTTGTTGGCATACAAACTAGTGGCTTCAGTATTCACGAACCCAAGATCACCACCTACCTCAAGTGGTATGATGAGAACGTTTATTATGAATACCACGTAGGAGCGCAAGGCCACTCTATTGAGAATTGCACTTCTTTCAAAAGAAAGATGTAAGGTTTACTAGAAAAAAGAGTGATCAAGATTGAGCAAAGTCCTAGACCCAATGTGGGGGCCAACCCACTCCCTAATCACACTGAACCAAGAGTGAATGCTATAATTGATGGAAAAGGCTGTTGAATTAGAAAAAGTATGGCAGAAGTCAAAACCCCAATGAGTAAGGTCTGGCAGGCTTTTGTGAAAATCAGAATAATAACAGATAACAAAATTTAAAGAAAAAATGTCGTTGATACATCTTGTTGCCATTGTGGTCAAGAACACAACTTGCAACATTGCCAATCATTCTTGAAGATGGTGCAAGGGATGATGGATCGACTTGAAATTGAGTTCTATGAGGAGTGGGATGGACATGACGATCCATCTATCAATGCTACTGACGAGAAGAGACCCACCGATGGTTAGATCTCTAGTTGTCTATCTCTCATGGGTATGAGGAAAAGAGCTAATGAAAGTTCTTGGTAGTACGCTGCAAGATGGATGGAGGAGGCTACCCAGATTCATCCCTTACTAATAGAAAAAGAGATGATGATTAGATTTATTAGCATGTGGCTAGCCCCTTATTATGAAAAGATAGTGAGAAGCTTCTCCAAAAACTTCGCAGATGTGGTCATACTCTGTGAGATGATCGATTAGGCCATGAAAAATGAATTGAAAAGAAAAGGTATCTGCAAAAACAAAGGGAAAGGAAAAATGAAGGTTAGTAAATAATCAAAATCCACCACTGAAGCCAGTTCATTTCTAACTCGTGTTGAGTTAGACCTAAAGGAAATGATCATTGAAGAAAACTATAAGATTGCAAAAAACATAGAAGAAGTTCAAATGCTAATGAATTTGGTTTGGCAAATCCTGGTGCAAGCTAAGTTACTTAATGCAACTGAAAAAAATAGAGGAAAAGATTAACAACTTTTGTGACTTTCATACTGCTTACAGCAATACTCTTCAAACATGCAAAGAGTTTCATACAATGGTTCAAAGAATGATGAATGGGGGTAGCATCGAATTCTATGATGAAAAGCAAGCCCCACATACTAAGTCTGCAAATACAACACCATCTGTCAATGCACTAAAAGAAAAAGAGGGCAATCTCCTTTACAAGCTTGGAAGGCAGTTGATTTTGTACGATAACTGACCAAGAGTTAAAGTTAAACCCATCCAGCCTCTGCTAAAGATAATCATTCAACTTTCATCTCCCTTCCCGTATAAAAATGATAAGGCAATTCCTTGGAACTATGAAAGCAAAACCTTAATCATCAGAGAATCTAGCCAGCAAGCAGCAGGTGTTGGACTTGTAGGAGTAAGTCACCTAACTCGGAGCGACCGATGTTATGCCATGACAGCATCAAAAAATAGCAGTCAGCAAGAGAATGCCAATCTCTTTTCTCAAGCACCAAAGTCTGTAACTAAAAACTCAAATTTGATAGCTATCAAGGATCCAATGAGCGAGAAAGAAGCTATGAAATTCTTCAAATTCATCAAGCACAGTGAATACAACATCGTCGATCAGTTGAACAAGCAACCTGCTAAGATATCTGTGTTGTCACTTCTATTGAATTCAAAGCTCACAGTGCCCTCCTCAAGGTTCTGAATGAGGCCTATGTCCTTCCCAACATCTCTATAGGTCAATTGGATTGCCTAGTGAACAACATCACCACTGATTTATAAAAGAAAAGAATTTTATCAAACCACTGTTCTATTAAACAAAAAAATGAAAGGAAAAGAAAGGCTTTATTATAATAATATTTTTCAATTTATCCTTTTTATAAAAATAACACATGGTAAGAAATTATTTCAAAAATGGTAATGAGACTCAAATAAGAAATATTGAGCTTATGGATTTGGCTAGGATTAGAAAGACTTTCTTAGATAATAGCCATATTCAATAATAGATCAAAAGGTTATTGATGATTGTTGAAATGCTTTATAAATTCTTGATAATAAATAATAATAATTTAGACTATAAAATTGTAGCTGTAGAGTTCATGTTGTTTATTTTTGATTTCGTCATTTTTATAGCCTGTTTAATGTCATTAGCTGACTCATATTTTCTCTAACTGATAATGATTTGAAACTTAATAATAACTAGCAACTTTAAACCTATCTTTCATCAGTACCCATGGCCTATGATAAATAATGGTCTAACTATTATCAAATACACTTATATTAATTTAGGTGACGTAAAAATTATTTAATTCATTATGTTATTGTCATTAGTAATACCATAATAAAAAAAAGTAAATGAACACTAAAATAAAATCCATAATAAGTCTTTAATAATAATTCGTAATTAGAGAGCTTGTTAGCTAATAACATATCAACATATACTTGTTTAAGACAAGCTTATTTTACCAAAATAGAAAATAAGTATATTCATCCTAATCAAGACATTTTATTTGAACATATTAAAATTCAACATCTTTAATGACCAAAGGAACTGAATATCGACCTTTCAATTATCTTTTTTCTTTTCTCAAATGGACATCCAAGTGCTACTCTAACCTTTTTTGGATTAACAACAAAATAAAAGCAAGCAGTTGTGATTAATTTTAAATTAATTCTTATCTTTTCTAAAAGATTCCAAGTCTCTTTTTTTGAAATTGGATAAAATCTGGCATTGACTTTTTATAAATAGCATTACCTATAGTAAATGAATTGGCAACCATTTCAAAAACTTCTCTAATAAGTTCTATGCCTTTGACATCTTTTAATTTTTTACCTCTTTTATTCATTAAACTACTTGGAATATCACAAGGAGTTCTAGAATGAGGGTGTGGAGATGTCATGAGATCAATATAATCATCACCTGTAATATCATTATTCTTTAATTTTACCTCGTTTAGGAGATCAACTTATAATATCATCAAACACTCTCCTTTAATTCATCATCTATTCCAGAAGATTATCTTTGTCGTTTCAATTGAGATGCAGTCTCAGCATGCTCCTTAGTGGCTCGATTGTTACCATAAAAAATCACCATCTTATCATAATTTGGAATGGGTTTAGTCACTTATTCCTGGGCATGCTGATATGCTTAAAGATTATAAACCTTATTATATAAGAATATAATTACTAAGATTGTTTGCTATATTAACTTTGAATTAATCTTGATTTTGATATAATAATAACTTAAGCTAAATTAACTTGTACTCAATTGTTTCCAATTTAGTATTTGTGTTAAATTAAAAAATATTTTGAAAAATACTAAGTTCCTATTTTCTGAAAAAATATATGTTCCACAATGCATATCTATACTTAGAATATTTTTTAGATATGTTTAAGTTAAATTCAAGCCAAGAAAAAACATTTTACAAAGGATTTTAAAAGGATGTATCGACACAATGCATCAATGTATCGATACCATATTTAAAACCCTTAAATGTATCAATACAACGCAGAGAGTATCGATACTCACGCATATGTATCGATACATTACTTGGCAATAGCTAAGGTTTGGCTGAAACCCCCGAATGTATCAATATAGCATAATGAGTATCGATACTCAACTTGATATATCGATACAACAGCTTGTAACGGTCACATTTTTAATTTTTGTATCGATACACTTGGTATTGTATCAATACAAAGGCATGAGGAATAAAGGGAAATGACATTTTGAAGGCTCCAATGGCTATATTCTTTCACCAAATATCCCCAATGGCTATAATCATGATTAAGGCTATAAATAAGCCTCTCTAACACCTTCAACAAGAGGAAAAACCAAGAGATTGTGCTTAGAGTCATATATTTCATCTTTTCATCATTTTTGCTAAGTAGTTTATTTTTTTATAGGATTAAATCTTCCTATCTTTGTATTCCTCATTTTGTATCTTTAGATACATACTTTCCTTGAGCTAAAACTCTTGTAAGCACCTAACCTTTAGAGGTTTTATTTGTTTACACTCAAATCCTTATAAAAAGGGGAGGTTCCTACTTAGCCATTGAAAAGTAGAGAAGGTTTCTACTTAGCCTTCAAAAGTAGTTAGAGAGAGTTCTATCTTAGCCAGAAAAGATAGAGGGTAGAGGTTTTTATCTTAGCCTTGAAAGATAGGGAGTGTAAGGTTATACCTTGCCCTTGAAAGGTAGATAATTCAAGTTAATGAATTATAGAAATTCAAGGCAAGTGAGGCCAAGTAGAGGATATAGGTAGTTGAGGTCGAAACTCTCTAAATCATTGAGTTTGCTTCTTGTTTCCCTTTTCTTTAATTGTTTATTTTTATTCACTAACTTGCGCTCCAAAGTTTATTGTTTGGATTTTTCAATTTTATTTATCAAAGTTTTAATTTGTCAAAGGTCTGAGAAATCAATTCACCCTCCTTTTGATTTTATTCACCGCTAATAGGTCTAACAAAGATCAATAAAAAGTTAAATTAAAATAAATATTATATTTAAATTTTAATAAAATTTACATCAATCAATCGTTCTTAAAAATCAGGCTTAGCACCCTATAAGTTGATAACTGGATTCCAAGAAAAACCACTCATTCTTTGGTTAAACAAGTCATCACACTTTGAAAAATTGATTTTTATAGTCTTCCAACGATTTTTCACCTTTTCCTTCTTTATTTTTTTACAAAATTTTTTTGTTAATTCAGTGACTATATTATAATAGGCATCTTTTTTTGAAAATTCCATTTACTTGTTCCCTATATCATGTTGATTCAGAAAGGCATCAACAAGAGCATCATCTATTGTTGGTGTTCAAGTCAAAACGTCATCTTTAATTGTCCCTTAGTCCCTTTTACAGCCATTAACCACTTTCTTTCTTGCCATAGTTAAATTTACACATTCACAAAGAAACATATAAAAAGTTAAAATACCAATTAAATATAATTATTGTAAAAAATGTTTAATTGTTTAAATGAAATAACATCATTTGATTAATTAAATAAATACATGAAATCCCTTAAAAAAGCAAATACAAATAATAATAACTATACAATTTCTATAACCTATCTACATGGCATTAACTATGGAATCTTTTAATTTTTCTTCCTAAGTAGCTTCTTCATTTTCAATCTTATAAACACAATACTATTGGTCATTACATCTAACATCTAGTTCATAGTCAACTTCATTAGGATCAATAATTATGAGATAATTATGTAGAATACAATATGCTAAAATTATTTTATTTTGAATTTAAACTCCGTATGTTGGTGTATCTACACTTGCAATAATGTGAAATCTTCTTTTTAAAACACCAAATGCTTGTCAATTGCATTGTGAAAATATGCATGCTTAAGAATGAATAATTTTTCAAGGATTTTGTTAGGGGTTTATGTGAATATTCTTTCAAGTGATAGCACACTCCTCTATATAGTGGAATTAATCTTAATCTCAACATAATTTCTACATTAACAAGATAATATTTACTAATTCAAAATTTCAAGTATCTAAATATTTTAGTTTGATAAATAATTAAATTAAATACAATATGTTTATTCATTACCTCCACGAATTATAAGCCTTACTTTTCTTAATAGTAAGTTTTTAATAATTCTTAAGTTAAATGCGATTCTTTCCTAACTAAGTAATACGTAAGTGAATTTAAAATCGAATAAACATGATGCCAAAACATTTTGGGTTAAGTACTCTTTTCTACCATGAAATTTTGAATCATCTGTATTTGATGCCTTAATTCTAGTATGTGCTCCATCAACATCTCCAACACAATCCTGGTATTGATTTTATATATTAATATTTAAATTTGAATATAAATGAAACTTACAGCTAAATTAAAGTAACTAAGAATTTTTTACACTAAAAGTAAGGGGAAAATTATTGTTTTTAAGTATTTTAGTCGAAATACGGAAGCCATTTGGTTGTTTAAGGAATCTACCCTTTAATTCTATTATAGCTCCTAAAACACTATGCAAATGACAACTAGCTGTTTCTCCTGAACATCTAAACTGAAATTGTATTTCTCAATTTTTTTCATGATGCGACAATACATAAAGAGTTTTACCGACTTGTTCTTCAATTGTAACTCGTCTTGTTGGTTTTAGGCCCTTATATTTTCTAACATTATACATAAATTTAGAAAAGCTTTAGGTTCTATCCTTCCAATATTTCAGCTTTTCTTACTACCAGTAATTTGACTTATTATATCATTTCTAACACTATTTCTTTCTAAATTCATGCTATGATCAGCAAATTCTCTTTGTGATCGTGTTCTACTTACATACTAATAAATAACAAAACACATAATGTAAACAACTGCCCTGTGACACCTTTCTCTCGACAAGTACTCAATGTCTGTCTCATTTTTTGTTTATCCATCTATAATGAAAAAATTTTAAATAATATTAATAATCTTTTAATCATTATAAATAAATATAATATATTAATATGTTCTATTGCCAACAATCATAAGTAGAAAGAAAATAAAATAAATATAATAATTTCATAAAAAAAAACCTTATGCTTCCATGCTTGCATCAATTAGTTTTAAAATTTAATAAATTAAAACATTAGCATAACAATTCGTAAAAGACATAACAAGCTTACTAATATATATGTATATATAAGCAGTGTTTAAGATACTACTTAACTGTAATTTTATCTTTAGATATAAGTTTATTTAATAGATGGAGGACTACTTGATACAAGTTTTTTTTACATTATCTTAATAATGATATCTTCAATTTCTATTTCGAGTTTTACTAATTCCATATCATATAATGATACATTATCACCATTTTTATGTTTTTCTAACATACTTAATGCAATATCTTGATAATGTAGAACATTACTTTGTTAACTTGGAAGCTTTAACTTTATTTATATTATCTAATGGAATATCATAAAAATTTATTAAAAATGTATCAACTTTTGTTTCAATAGAAGACTAATGAATATAAATCAAACTAGACTGAGGATTATGCTAAAAATCTAAACTGAGATGAAAACAACCATGAGGAACAGGCACATGATAGCAGTATATAGTAAATAGCTTTTTCTCGCCACATGCCTATACCCTTGGTGTATACATATAATATATATATATATATATATCCATGCAAAATTTTAAGCCTTGCATACTTATAGACATAGAGACTGGCATAATAAAAAAATATGGAAAATAGTTAACTAAATTGACTTGAAAAGGAAAAATAGCAAATAGATAGAAGAAGATGGAGTCATCTAGGGCCACGAGCTCACTTCTTTCCTTTTGCTCTTAAAATGTGGGTGCTTTATGCTTGATTCAAGTCCAAGACCTATTACTCTTAAAATGTGGGGGTTTTCCTTTTAATTTCATTAATTAACTAATTAAAAATAATTTGATTGGATGAAAATTTGATTATATATAAACAAGGTTTATAATTAACACTTTTATAGCAATTTTCAAGAATCACTCAAACAATGTGTATTTTTTTAAAAAATAAAATAATTAAGGCCTGTGATCATTATGTAATCAAGCAAATTTTAAAGGAGCATATGTAATTATATTGGGATTAAACTCTAGTATTAACAATTTGATTTTTTTTGTCATACTAATATTAATTGTTCCCAAATGGTAGCTATTAGGTGTTATGTTGGGTGTTGGCTATTTTATATAAATATTGTAAATTTTTTTTATTTCTCAGTTTACAGTAATTTCTAAATTAATTCCCGAAATATGCTTTTTTTTACATATACTGAGAATTCGCCAGAAGGAAGGGTGAGTTAATTTGTTAGAAACTCACCATGCTATATGGCGAGTTCTAAATGAGTGGGAGCTCGCCATCTATGAGGGCGAGTTTCCATCACAATAAAAAAATTTTCAAAAAAGCAAAATTAATAAATAGTTATTAAATAAAAGTGAAAGCAAAAAAAATAATATTAAAGAAGGAAATGATATTTATTGAAATTATTAATAAGGAGATTGAAATTATCTATCTACCCCTCTTTGGTCTGCTAATCGACTCTCTCCC
>JBBYHL010013926.1:0-11653 GCA_038381835.1 Adansonia madagascariensis
ATGAGTTTCCTTCAAATGCTACAAAGTGTGGGGGTGATTTGCTAAGGTAGCAATACATAATTATATAAAGTTCAAGATAAAACCTAAAATTGATGTTGATTGAGTCAATGTCAGCAAACGCAAATGAGCACTATGTTCGATTTCTCATTTGATAAGATCGTGGCCTATCCTTGAGGGCAAAAGAAGGAAATATGAGGAAATGTTAATTTTATGCAACAAGGGAACTTAGGTATAGTTTTAATGTCATCGACTGGTATCAACAGGGCTTGATGCTGTCATGAAAACTCTAATGTGTTACAGTGAACGAAACCTTATCCATGAGATTAGTAATCTATCATGGTGACAAAAATGGCACGAGTCCTAGAAGAAAAACCATTAGGTTGTAAATGGATCTTTTAGGGGAAAATTAAAACTACTAAGTTAGGCTTATTGTTAAATGATATAAACAACAAGGTGGATGATTTTGATACATACTCACTTGTACATAAAATAACATCCATACTAACATTAATAACCATTATTGCTATTAACAAGATAGAAATACATCAAATGAATATAAAGAAAGCTTTCTTAAGAGGTTGCTTTAATTAAAAGGTTTATATGCAACAATTCGAGGGGTTTGTTATCGAATAAAAAAATAAAATGTGTAAACTTGTCTAGTCATTGTATGGCTTGAAACAAGCTCCTAAGCAGTAGCATAAAATGTTTGACAAAGTTATTTTTCAAATAACTTTAAAATCAATAAGGCTGCTAAGTATGTCTATGTAAAAAATACTAATAAAAACTATGTCATTGTATGTATATATGTAGTTGATATTTGATCTTCGATAGCAATAAGTACATGATCAAGTCTATAAAGTACTTGTTAATGACAAGGTTTAACATGAAAGATTTGGGTGTTAGGATGTTATACTAGGAATCAAGTTTTCTAGGACATGCTATGGATTGTATTATCTCAATCTCGTTATGTTGAAAAAATTCTCGACAAATTTTCTAAAAGTGATAATGGCACTATCCAAACACCAATAGAATTAAGTGTACATTTTTCCAAAAAAATAAAAGGTGAAAGAAAACACCAACTAAAATATTCTCAAATAATTGGAAGCTTCATGTATGCAATACATTCCATAAGATCAGATAATGCACTTGTTGTGTGTAAATTATAAAGTTTTACAAATAAACCTAGTAGAAACCATTAGAAAGCTATTGCTAAAATTTTGGTTATTTAAAAAAAAACCATAAACTTGGGATTATTCTGTAGTGATTATCCCATTGTCCTAAAAGAATATCTGGATGAAATTTGGATTACAAGTCTTAGTGACAACAAATCAACTTCACGTTGGATTTTACCATCATTGGTGGAGCTATTAGTTGGGCTTCTAAAAATCAAATTTGCATATTTTATTCAACAATGGAGGCTAAATCTATATCTTTGGCACCTGCAATAAAAAAAAATAGAATAGCTAAAGAATCTTTTATTAGATATTAAGTTATGGCCACAACCTATATCAATCATTTCATATTTTATGATAATGAATCTACCATGTCTCGAGCCTATAGCAAAGTTTATAAAGGAAAGTCTAGACATTAGCTTGAGACAGAGTATGTAAGGCAATAGGAGATGGCATAGTCACAATCATTATGTTAGGTCAAGTAATAATTTAGCAAACCCATTAACAAAAGGTCTATAAAGGGATATGGTAAAAGATACCACTGCTAAAATGGGAGTAAATATTAGTATATGCCTTAGAGCTAATCAGATTGGATGAGGCATATTAATAATGCAAACCAATCACTTATGTTAGTGATTCAAGGTTTTTCCTTCATGTCAGTGGCTTGATTGATAATCATGTAAACACTAATTGGATAAAGCCCATGAAACATAATGGCCTTGCTAAGTTAGTAATAAGTTATGATAATGAGATCCTTATGCATCAAAGCTATGTTTCTAGAAACATTTTTTATCTTTGTATTTTCAAGACAGAGCATTGACAATGCACAAAGACTAGCATATGCTAAACTTTCATGCATTTGATGCATGTAACTCTTTGATCTCATAGAAGTTGAAGTATAGAGATACTTGGAGATAGCATATAGGTGCTTGTTTTGTGGAAACAGGTTCATTGAGAACTCCACTTGGTATAAGTCACTTAAGTGTCTATGGAATATGTTCTTATGTGTTAGTCATGTACATTAGTCCTCAGACTTAAGATAATAGGTCATCTCATATGAGAAGTGTCATACTTTGATTTATCTAAAATGAATCTGTAATGGATAGATACTTAAAGCAGGGTACATTGGGTATGACATGAATCATATAGTGGATGAATAAGTGATCTAAAAAGGATTCACTACTCTGAATAACATTGGAGATATATCTCATGTGTTCTTAGCTTTGGTTAACTTGACAAAGTCATTGATCAACATATAATGAATTTAGAAGAAATTGTTTCTCTAAGTTCACGAGGTTAACTGAAAGCTAGGAACTAAAATAGATTGATACATAAGTAGACACTACACCATGCTCATGGTCTTTCCAGGATATCTGGTGAAAAGACTGAAGTACTCCGAGAGACCAGTTACTGAAGGGTTTCTTAAAAGATCATATTGACTATTCCTGCATATTGAGTGGCCATGATGCCTTGCTAAAGGCCAATCTTGGTCTATAAATAGAAATACACTTAATTGGGTAATTATATTTATTATCTTTATGATGGAAGTCTAACAGGTCATACACAATAAAATGATCTATTAGATTAAAACCAAGATTTATTTAAGTACAACTTAATTAAATGAAAGGTATAATGAGGAAAACTTAATTGAATAAGTTCAATGAAATATAATTAAAGACAGATGTTAGATTTATGAAATATAATTAGAAATGCCTTTATATGGCAAGAAAGATAAGAATGTCTTATTAAGATAATGTCTATTGTAGACATGGTTTAGGGATTTTATTGAACAAAGCTAAATAATAGTTTTTAAAAAATTAAATAATTATTTGATAATTATTTAATTAATTACTTAATATTATTTACATGAAGTAAAATTGTTTTCTTAGATTAGAAATTATAAATTAAATTATTTAACATGTAAATTTAAGAATTAGGCCAAAAACCCTAATTATCGAGTTAAGAGAGTTTAGTTATGAACTACCCCAAGTTAAGCTTGCTAATGGGCTAGGTGCATGGAATAGCTATCTTTGGCAGCTATTGGGCTAAAGTATTAATAAGCTAATATTAAGGCCTAATCTTGGATACTTAAAATAGTTTTAATTGAGCTTCAAGAAACATTCCAAAGTGGGGCCACCTTTATGGTATGTTAGTATTGGACTCAGTTGACCTAATAGTCAAGCCTAACCTAGTCTAAGGTATATTTAAATACGTTATTAAAGCTTTTTAGCTGATTAGAAGTGTTGGAAAAACCCTAAGTACTAACCCTACACTTCCCTAAGGGGTTTGGTGCAATACCTATGCTTTCCTAAACTCTCTTTTCATTTTCATTGATTTCTAAGTGTTCTTGAATTATTCTTGACACAACAAAATTGAAAAAATAGTTTTCTAGCATTGAGAGATTAATTTTTCACAAAAGTTTTGAAAATGGCCAAATCCTAAAATTCATACTTTTTTAAGCTTGATTGCGTAGATTTGCATCCTAGGTGATTAGAAAGTGTTTTTGATTGCAACAAAAGATGAAAAATCAATTTTATATCCTAAAGGTATCAATTAGAATAAAAAATTAAGATTTTTGGATTCGTTTTCCTGCATCCGCAAAAAATAGCTATTTCTCTATAAAGCTATTTTTTGTCATTTTTAATGCAATAAGCGTGGTAATTATTCCCAGATCACTTCAGATCTCAACTTATTAGTTATATATCTTTTGGTTAAGGTTTGATAAGCCTTATGGCTAGTACCAGAGAATCCTTGACCTCATGAAGGCTCCAATAGGCGTCTGTATGGATCACCATTAAAGATAAGACACTTGACTACTTTTGGCCTTAAGAAGAGATCATAGTAATCAACCCATGATGCGTTCGTGTAGAGATCAACACGCTTAGAGTTATAAGTCCCTAAGTAGATATGATTTCTAATAGATCTGTGCTTTTAAATTATAGTCCGGTCATATATACATCTCTTCCTAGAGATTTTGAGAAAATTCGAGTGTTTCTTTACTTAATTTCACTAGTATGTTTAATTCTTATTAAATTTTTATGCTTATATCGAAATGCATGAGCCCATGATCACCTTAGTAAAACCTCTATTAGAATTGTCATTAGTGACAAAGAACCCTACCTTATTCTGTAATCGTTAGTTTCAAGGTTTAAAGGGTAATAACAAGTTACTTTAATGACTAAGCACTAAAAAATAGGATTTAATGCTCAATAGTGTAGGAGGACGAGTTAAACTCTTAATGGATCTATATTATATTATCATAAGGATTCCACCAATATGAATATAGAAGTAGTGTTGCTTCTAACAAGAGTTTAAGGGTTTTACTCTTATAAATATTCATGAAACCAAAATGAACACATAGCCATAATAGTGCTAAAGCAATACAATATCTCATAATCTTTTCTTTAAATACAGTTATGTGTGCGATTTATTTGGCTCTAACTCAAGAGTAATGATTTAAGTGACTAGTCACCTATTACTTTATTGAAACTTTGATAAGTATACACTAATGAAAAGTTTGAATTTAACGATACCTTTTCTTTATGCACAACTATATAATTCATAATATTTAGGAATTTGTAATCAAGTGGGAGATTGTTGTAACTATGGTAGATTACAAATTATTTATAGTCATTCAACAACCACATGGGATGAAAAAAGTGCATAACTATCATCTTTTATGAAAAGGTGCATTTGGATAAAATGATACATTGGTTAGACAAAAATATGCACTTGTTGGATGGAAAAATGCATCTTTATAGCCAATGGTTTCAATGGTTTATGAAAATATTTCTCAATTGAGACATGTCCCTTTTATTGTGTCTTTTGGTGGTTTATATATAGTAATGGCTATTGTTAAAACATTCAATCCAGATCAATTTCAAAAGTTTAAGAAAAAGAAAAAGAGATTAAGAGTACTTCAATATTGCTAGTTGCAGAACTCATAAGGGTTTATATTATCCTGGGAGTATTATTACCTAGACCAGTTAGCAAACTTTATGTAGGGGCAAAACTCTCCAAAGAAAATGATTCATCATTACTCAAAGATTTTGATTCTATTTTCATTTCTATCTATCCATCTACCTTATTTCTAAAAAAATTTAGAGAGTTATTTAAGATGGCCATAGAGACGGATACCGTTTACAAAGTGATGAATCAAGAGTTCACTAAATTGGATCAATTTGATGGCACTAACTTTAATTGATGGAAGGATAAAAGTGGTGTTTCTCCTTATCATGTTAAACATTAAAGCAAATTAAAGCAAAGTGATGAATCAAGAATGATGGATCAAATTAAAGTAAACTAAAACAAAGTGATGAATCAAGAGTTTGCTAAATTGGATCAATTTGACGGCACTAACTGTAATTGATGGAAGGATAAAAGTGGTGTTTCTCTTTATCGTGTTAAACATTAAAGCAAATTATCTCTAAGTTTGTTTCATTTGTGGATTTACTTTTGTGAAAATAAATTTTCGAATAATGTATGTTTTTAAACTTTATATATACTTTGGTAACTTTGTTCATAGTAAAAGAGAATGAAAAATGGATTAGACGTTAATAGAATTTTCATATGCTATTATGGATATATAAGCTTAAATGAAATGACTAAGAATGTCTATACATAATAAAAGATGTAATGGTTTAATTAGGAAACCAACCATTGAGCCATCTTTTCCCAATTAGATGCACTTGCTAAATATCCTTCCACTTCCAAGAGCCAATTATGCTCTATGAAATTTGAGCCTCATTCACCTTTACAAAGGTAATAAGGCCCTTTGTAATTGAATGCAAACTTAGATTATTTATGATATCTATGCAATTTAAAATATCCAAATAGCAAATAATTGTTATTATAGGCATAACTATTATAAGCATGTATAAGATTAATTAAACAATAACAAATATAAATTCCATCAAATGGAATATAATATAGACAAACTAATGAATTTTTTTTACAAATATAATCAAAATAAAATGATTTAAGAGCTAGCAAATCTTTAAGCCTAATACTCTAATGCATTAAAGCAAACAACAGTATTAAAAAAATTGTGAATGAATGTATGCAGAGAGAATCACAGTAAAAAAAAAAATAGAGTATATTGAAAACTAATAAAAAGTTTAACATAAATAACTATAAATGAATAATCAGCTTTTTGCAATAATGCCAATGAATGATGTAAAATAAAACTAAAAGTAAAGAATAATTCAAAATAAAAGTGAAATACATATGCAATATTATAAACTAGGTATTTATAAGAGGTGCAGTAGACATATCATTTAATAAAATTAATAAGGATCATTTTTGTACAAATATGACATAATACATGAATACACAATAAATGTTCAAATATTTTTTTAATTTAATTATATATCTCTAATATTAGCATCTGTAATAGTATTATTATAAGAAAGGCTAACCATAATCCAGACCAGGTAAATTGGAATGAGTAAGAAGACATGCATAAATAAATTATATATATATATATATATATTTAGCCAGCCATTTATTTTACATTGGTAAAAAGAGATTTTTATTGATCTGATCATTTAGTAATAATTAATTTGAATTTAGTAATAATGGTCAACATGTTATCCAAGGTAATAAAAATAAAATTGTTAATTACATTTTTAGTAAAAGTTTTAACTTTTATATTTATATAAGATATAAATTAATTTTAATTGATTTGATTATTTATCATTAAAAATAAGACATGAAGTTTTTTAAGACAATACACATGTTAGTCATATAGACTATTCATGTTGGGTAATTACCTTTTTTGCTAAAGATTTTAACTTTTATATATCTATAAGAGTTATATAAGATTATTTATACCTATATCCTTGAAGGACCATATGGCCTTTGGTTAAACTTTTCCTTTTCTCATCTCATATTTCCTTGTTTATTTTTGGGGCTATTTTTTTCCTTCTTTACACGTAAATATAGTTTTTTTAAAAGACTATGGGTGGATGAAATCTTATCGTTTTGTCATAGTTGATATGATTCTAAACAAAATGAGAAGAAATAGAATAGCATATGTTGAATTTATTAGCTATAAAAGGTCAAAAACTAAAGATATTGAATCACGGTGGTCGGTATCATATTGGTATCAGCTATACCGATATATATATATATATATATATCAATTCTTAACTAAATTGTACTGCTAGTCTTTGGTACTGTTTTGGTTTTGGTATTACCCTGTACTGACTTGTTTCGATTGTATTGGCTGAAATTAGTTGTACTAGCTGGTACATAACATAAAATTTTAAAAAAATTAGACTAATATTGATTGTAAATTTGATGAGTTAGACATAATTATTCATAAATTTGATTAATATTAAATGAAAATTACTCATAAATTTGATGAATGTTAGACAAAATTATGTCAGCCTTACTAATTAGATTGATATTGATCTTCTCATATTTGATAAAGTTTTTTTAGAATATTACATATAATTGATGGTGCATGAAATTTATTTAATCTTATTTATTTCATATTTAAAAATATTTTTCAAATACAAATTAAAAATATTCAAAATCTGATAAATTCGAAACGATATATTAAAACATACTGGTACCAGTATGTATCAATATTAAATCAAAAATGATATTGCCCACTGATACGGTATTGACTACTTTGCATTGAAGTAGTTGCATGGTAGTTTTCTTGGGAGTAAATAAATTTAAATTATATATGCCAAAATTTGACACACTTACTCGGTAGATGAAAAAAATATTTTTTTAAATAATTCCATTTTATAAAAATTAATACATGAATACAAAGTAGGTAGATTCTTTTAAGTAAATAGATAAGTAGTTTTCTAAATATAAAGGTAGGTAGTTTTTTCTAAAATGGATAGTTATTTTTGTATAACAAAAAAGTACAAATATATTTAATTTTATCTTTATTTAAATAATTTTATTATTTTTTATCTATTCTCTTCGCATCAACTCAGTCACAAATTTTAAGAATAACTGGCTTATAAGGCACTGCTGTCCGGGCGAAAGTACAAAATAAGAAATTGTAAAAATAATAGGTGAAAAGAAGTTACTTAATTACTTGTAATGATTTTTATGTGTTTTTTTTTTTACAAAAAATTAAATTACGGATATAACCCAAGTAATATATTATTTTGTTTTAGAATTTTAGTTTTTTGGTTAAGTCCTAATTATATCTTGTCTCTTGATTCAATAACATTAACTCAATTAAGGATTATTAATCTCCTCACAATATTGAAGCTATTAAAACGAGATGATTTTTCCAAATGCTAGTAATATAATTATTGTTGAAGCTAGTGGCTTGGGCTTTCATCTCACAGAGGAATCTTGTCAAAACTGTCCACCCAAACATCCATGACATGATGAGAAATTAAATTTTCATTCTAATTAAACATTGGCCGCTATGAATGATGAACAATCTCAAGCATCTTGTGGATATGGAATTTAAACGTATATTATAAAAGCCTCAAAACCCCAAGTTCCTAAGCACATTCTCTGCATGCTACTGGAATTAATATATACTTCTAAAATTTCTTGTATGTACAAATCATTCGCAATCATAGTATAAAATAAGCTCCATGTTTGCACTGCTGTAAGTAATTGCAGCTCTAACTCTTCCCTTAAAACACACAAAAACACACAAAGAGAAAGGAGAAAACCTCTCTTGATTATTGTTTGCCAAGCTTGTTTAGCCCACTAATCTTATTCCTAAGAGCTCAAGTTAATTAATCTGAGATTCTTCTCCATTGCTTGTCCCTGGCCTTTTAGGAGCAGAAAGATAAACTACAACACTAGGCTCTCCCTGTACATAAATGAAACAAATAGAAAATATATATATCTATATAACTGAACCATGAATCTTAAAATTACATGCAATATACACAATAAAGAAGCTAGCTATCTTACAGTGGAGGAAAAAGGATCAGTTGTTGTGTCTGTCACTGTGCTTGGTGGATCTGAATAGAATGTTGATGAAGCTGAATCTGCACCTTCTTCAAAGGAAGCAACAGGGGATTCTTGGCAACCACGATGTTTGTTGTTGACTTTACCATCATCTTCTTCTTTGTTTAAACATGAAGGGTTTTGTTGGAATTTAGTTTCAAGTCCCAAACACCTGTAAAAGGCCCTCATAACTTCATGGCAAGAGCAAGGATAGTAAATCGGAGTTCCTTGGGCGTTTACATCCTTTGTTGATGAATCAGTAACTTCCATTGTTTTCTAGTGAGCTAGCTTTCTCTTTCAACTATTCCTCATTTTTATTAGCCTTCTTAAATAATGGGTTCGGTGGTCTACTGCTCTTCTTTTTAATTAACCGGTACATTTGTGTATTGCTAAGGCTAAAGGTCTAAAAGGTTTATCAAATATGCAAAAGAATTTAAATAAAAATATTAAATTTAAAAATTGAGTTTGGGTAGAAAAAAATTAATTAATATTGAATTGAGTTTTGTATATAATATTTTTTATTCAAGTTTGGCTTAATCTGATATTTTTTACTACAAATTACATAATTTTTTTAGATGAGTTGATCTTTTTTAAGATGAACCAATTTTTTAAAAAGAATTGGCTTTTGTTTTTAAATGATTGATTTTTCTTAAAGGAATTGATCTTTCTATATAAAGATTTAAATGAGCTTATGCAAGCCTAGATAGTAATATTATCATATGGTTAGGCTGATCCTAGATATAAAAATTATGCTCATACTGTAGGCATGTCAAACCTAAGCAGTCACAAACTTCTTAATACTCTTATCTGAACAGTCCAAGTCTGATCTAACTACCATGACTAGTACTTAAAGATTTAAACTTTTTAATATTATGTTTGGATTGGGCTGAGGAAAGAAAGGAAAAGAAAGAAAAGGAAAGGAAGAAAACTGTTGATGCAACAATGGAGATGTTAAGGAGGAATTCTGCAAAACAACAAAGGTGAAAGAGACCCAAAGTTTTGCTCTAGGGGGACACTCCGATGCTTAATCAGTAAAGATACTATGATCAAAGGACAATGAAAGAATGAGAGAATTCTAAGAGCTCATACTGCAGAAGTGCTGATGCTACTCCTTTATATAGGCCTTAATAAGAGTTTACCTGATTTGAAACTCTAGGCAAGTAGAGGTTGCATGATTATCAAACTCATGGAGTTTGAAGTTACCCAACTATCCTTCAAGACTTATTCCTTATCGAAGTTAGATTTGGTGATAGAGTTAGTGAAGGGATATAACAATTGCCCTTCAAGGCTGCGGGCAGTTATAAAGTGACTGTTCACAGACCAAAAAGAATATGGACCAAAAAAATAGCGATCTGAGAGAACTTAGGTCGACTTAATCAATGTCGAGTAAAGAGAAATATAGGAAGCAAATGTATATGTTACCAATGATTGGTTTGGTGTTTGTATGGCGATCTAAGGACAACTAGCGGACTAGTGATGAGGTCGCCATATGAATGGCAAACAAAAAAAGGGCAAGAGAGTTTTTTTTTTAATTTTAAATGTCATATCATGCATTAAATGTGGACGAAGAAAAATAGGATAGTAGCGGTAGCTGCAAATCGTACGCCCCTTTTCACGAAATGACAGGTTTTTTCCCTATAAATAACCCTAAAAGGGATATTTTTTAACAGCAGTAAAAAGCAAAAAAATTTACTGTGCATAACTTGCACCTTTAAAGCCTCTATTGTTTCTGGCAAGGATCAAGTGTAGTTAAGAGCACATTTCCTGGGTAAGAATCTTATTCCTATTATTTTTGTAGGAGAAGTTTTTGTTTGAGTTTTGAGTTGTGAGGGTATGCAAAAAACTCGATTTCTATTTAAATCAGTGGGAAAAAAAAAATCTCGAGGAAAAAATTAAAAAAATAGTGAAGTAATTATTCGTAATGGAGAACATTCAAATTGGTGAGGGTAGTGAACGTCCATATATCATGGTTGAAGAAGGAAGAGTTCGAGAGAAAGTGCAAGATGCGAATGGAACAGAGGGGGTGAATGAAGAACAAGGCCAGGGTTTAGTTGAAAGAGGTCAAGAGGAAGGAGAGAGAGCACAGTCGTGGTCAACACAGATAGACACCAGCATGGCAGACTCATATACCGGGGCAATCAATATAACCATCGTGAAAGACATATTAATAGATCGTAAATTTGATTTTGGGCAATTTAAAGTGTCAAACCCAATATTTGGGTGACCTGTGACGAGGGTTAAAGGGAACAGTGTGCCATTCTACTTACATATCTACAGAGGTGGATTTCACCTTCCTTTCACTGTTTTTCTATGAAGTTTTGAATCGGTATAGGATATCTCCCAACCAGTTAAAACCAAACGCAAGGGCGATACTGGTAACATATTTCCTAGACTGTAAGGAGAAAGGTTGGGACCCATCAGTGGAAGTTACCAAACATCTATTTTCATTAAAAAGGTAGGACAAGTGCTAGTACTATCTACAGTCAGCCACTAAGAGAATGATCACGGATATTCCATCCAATGCCCACGCAGCCAATAAG
>JBBYHL010013937.1:0-11651 GCA_038381835.1 Adansonia madagascariensis
AGGACTTTGGGAATGTAAGCAGCACAGGTCAAAATAAGGGGCCACAATGATCGTGTTTCAATATCGTGTTTGAATCAAATAAGCCACAAATTAAAACTCTTATCCATTGTCCACTTGTTTTGCATGCCTGACTTCTGGTCGACCCCATTGTATTTTTTGCACCGAAAATAAAAAAAGAAAGCAGACATAAACACGAGGGACGGTGCACACTTGATGACAATTTTTTTCTTTTCCCTCGACATTTTACCTCTACATGATTATGACTCTGTACCAAGCTCAGGTTCGGGACTCTGGGTTTTTCCTGCTGTACTCACTTCCTGAAATCTCTGTTGTGTGCCTTACGTAGTCTTCTAAATTGTGTACCGGACCGTGCAATTTTATCATGTCATTCACTTAATTTAGACTTTGTTCCTTTCCTTATTCATTCGTTATTTTCCTTTCAAATGTTTGTTTATCCCATGTACCACCAGATTTCAAGATATGTATTGGGCACCGAAACCAAAAATCTAATTCTGACAATATACCACAAGTTTATAGTTAATTAAACACTGACTGGAAAAGAAAACACTAATTAGATATCCAAGAAGCAAATACTAGTAATTTGGAGTGATTTGGGAAATAAAAACGAAAAAAGAAAAAAAGAATATCGGCTAAAGTACTGTTATCAGTTAATTAAGTAAAACTATTTACAATTGCTGTAAAAAATTGGAATAAATTAATTGATAATATTTGTAAAAACATCGAAGCTTTAATGCGCTTCTGTCCATTTGATTTTGCATGTTATAGTGCTAATCTTGTTATGGTATAGGCATATAATTAAGTATGGTTTGGTGAGGGAAAAGCTAAATTATATTATTTCAGTTAACAGTTCAAAGCCTGCTTGTACTAGAATAACCAAGCTTTTATTTTATGCATCTGTAAATACTTTTTAAAATCTAGTATGACAGGACAACAACCACAATAGGGAGATGAAACAATGCAATAATGGATGTCGAAAGGGGTTTTTACTTTGTCCCCACCACTTCACCCCTTTTATCAAAGTTAAAAAAGCCACAATTTTTGAAAGTGATGGGCTTAATTTCAAAGGTTCAAGAGAATATGCATGGATCTCATCCTTTTCAACTCTTCAACAGTTCTCTAGGAAAACTGTTAGCTAGCAGCCTCCATCAAGCACACAATGCCACTTTTCTTCCCTGCAAAGTCATTCTGTCTCACCCTTTCCATCTCTCCGACTCCACATCCATTTAACTCCACTTTCATTATCAGCCAAGCTTTCCACCATCAAGAGAAATATGCAGTGTCTCCCTTGCCATATCATATGATCATATCCACCCATTGATTGAAGATGGGTGACAGATGGCCTGCACTCCCACACCCAAAAAATCTCTTGTATGTCCGCCGGTACTATCGTCATTCTGCGTATGACGGCGTTTTGCAGGGTACATTTGCAACTGATTCAACGTTGAAATATCGTTTGCTGAATTTTCTAAATTGCTTCCTAGAGTAGTTGTTGGTGTGTTTGAAGCATACAGACCACCATAGTACTTGTTCCCATCTTGAACTGATTGATTGTTGCTACACTTGGTTCCGAAGCTTCCTAGGAATGAGGTGTCAGTAGAAGTTGCACCAATTTGGGCGGCTTTCTGCAATAAAGCTGTGGCCGACATATTGGAGGATGGTGTTGGATGAGAGTGGTGTTGGGTGCTAAATAACGAAGGAACACTCACAAGCTGAGGTCCATTTTCCTTGACATTGCTCAAAGGAAGTGAAGTGCTTGTTAGCTGATCTTCGGTATTACCCGACGAGACCTTATTCCCAAACACCCAATTTAATTGATAATCGGGTGCGGGAGGATTCGAAGTTGAAACCAGAGAGTCGCTGTATATTGATCCCGAATTCACAGAACCAAATTGATGAATCTCTTGGAGACTTTTGCCAATTGAATCGTGGCCCTGAGATGCTTGGCCCATCCACAAGGAAAATCCACGACTAGTATGATCTATTGTCTCATCATTGCTTGAAATTGGTTTGAAAATAGAGGAAAAATGTTGTGCCATCCCAGGCTCTAGTGGATTCCCCATAAGATGGTAATTGATGTTGCTGGTGGCCAAGTTGTGCATGCTGGAAGCTGCATTTACTCTAGCTGTTTCCTCAGCCAAGGCATCGCAAAAGGCCCTGTGGGTGATGAAGCTATCTCTTCTGCTCGACAAACAAATTCATCATGTATCAGATAACTTAGAAATAATAAAAAGTTAGCATGTCTCCATTGATAACTATAAATGGAATTAATTAGTGAAAAGCTATACTCATATTAATTGAGTTTTATTAAGAAAAATAAAAGCTTCTTATAAAAGGATATTTCAGTGAATTGACATAATGTTTTCTTAACCATGGTAATCAAATTCTTTGTCTTTACTTCCACTTTTTCCTTTTAATCCTAGCTAGCTAAAGAGAGGTTTAGAGGGCGGTGTTTGTTTGTAATAGCCTGTCACGCAGACAAAGATATAACAACCACAAAAAATTAATCACTGTCGGGCTTCATTTTATGTTAATTGTAGACTCTTTGTGGAATTTTGATTAACAGTGTTGCATGAAGAAAGCGATGCATGCTTTATCGTCTATCACACAGACAAAACTACCAGAACCACAAAACTCACTTTCATGCCATATTCACACTCTCTTGGTGTGTTTTTCAATTCTTCCCAAAAAAGTAGAATATTAGTACCATTTCTATAGTATCATCAGATTTCGTAAATTTTGCTATAGTAAACATCTTCAGCAACAACTATAACCTTGAAAATAGAGTACCACAGTCGCATTTGTACTCCCTGGTGCCGCAGGTTTTTGAGTGTGCTTTCCAATCTGACTGCACGGCGTATCGTTTGGAGCACTTCTCGCACTTCCACTTCTTCTCCCCATGCTTCCGATAAAAGTGTTTCTTTATGCCAGTTAGGTCCCCGAGAGCCCTTGAAGGATGGTGATGCACGCAGGTCTTTTCAGGGCACACATACACGCGCTTTCTAACTTCTTTTGTAGTCCTTTGCTTCAGCTTCCACGGAAGGTTATGGCCTCGCCGATGAAGTTGAAGGTTTTGATCTCTTTGGAAACCCTTACCGCATATTTCACACAAGAATCTGTTGGTTGCCATCAGAGTCTTCGGGGACAAAGCTATGACTTCAGCTTCAGGATCTGGTAAAACCCGGACGTATTGTCATATGGAAGGCAAACTTTAGTTATTAGCATGAGTAATTTCTTTATGACGATGATCATTATAAATGAATCCTCAAAGAGAAAATTAGATATAGAAGGAAAATGGAAAGCTGTCGGAGAATATAGTTTTGAGGGAAGGGGAAGGTACTTGCCTGGTGTTCCCGGTAGGTTTCTCTTCTTCTTGGCAACAGGAGGATTGGATCCAGATAAAGGATTCTGGATAAAACAATTTGAAATCGATTCTTCTGTTATCTTCTCTAACATCTTGTTGAAGTTGAGACTCCAATCTAAGAAACAAAATACCCAGAAAAATCAAGATAAGCTAACCAAAAATGGACTATATATATTAATGTTATGATTAAGAGAAACTCATCAAGAGACTCGGTATTTTCTTTTGCTTTCTCAACCCTAAAAACATAGCTGATATAGCAAAGGAAATGGATCTCCTCTCTCTCTCGTCAACTGTGCACTAATTTTAATTATAATTACTAGCTTTTAGGTGGAATATAATACTAGTATTTTTTTTTTTTATGAAAGGCGGTGAAAAGTTAAAGTTGGGAGCTAAGGAAAGAGGTTGAAGAGAAAGAGAGAGAAAGAAAGATGGACGGAGATGGGCAAAAACCCAAAGGTGCATCATTACACATATGATGAGGTCGGAAGAAAGCTAAGCTCCATGCTTTTTCCATTTGGAATGATTATCTCATAATTTGTATGCTTTTCGTTTTACCATTTTTCTAATCGCTGCTGCCTTCCGATCTGCAATTTTTAATTCTACTTCCATTTACAATAAAATGCACTATTATATATGCACTTTCAAACATTCTGAAAAACCAAACCTTTAAGAAATGTCTGAAGAATCCATTGTCTCTAAGTAATAGTGAATCACATTAACCATCCAGAAGCCCACTCTTAAAATGTAAAACTACTCTTTGATTCTGATCTGTTATTTTAAATTTGTTCATGAGTGATGTTTATCGTAATTGATTATGATAATATTTTTAATACTTGAAATCATAGTAGACGCGATGATACTACAATTTAAATTTCTTGTTCGAGGCTAAGTGAAGTTTAGTTGTGGAAATGAGAATTATCCAGATTTCAACCAAAGATAACTGATCAATCATATGAGAATTACTGTACATTTATCATATGGAAGAAGCCTTAGGATATTTAACTAGTACTTTGGGCTTCTTTCTCATCAATTAGTTAAAAGCTTTCCTTTAAAATTAATAATAATAAAGCATAGCGAAAAGGTTCTTATTTATCATCCAATTCTAAAACAAAAGTTAGCTGGTTTTGTATATATGGTCCACTTATGATCACCGACTTATTTAAGCACTTTCATAAAACAATGATATAATTATAGGAGAAAATTTTGTGCTGTTTCCGTCAAAAAGATGAATTTATAAATTATAAAAGAAAAGCCTCTAAATTTAATGAGTGTGACTTGCAAAGAGAGATGCCAAACTAGTCATTACACTTTATTTTGTTCCTTATTTTCCACGAAAGTAAAATTCTTTTCAGTCTTTGATCGATCTAAGCTAAATAGTCAAATTGTCTGTGAAAGTCGGAGGCATTTTTCAAAGAAGATTGATGCCAAATTCATGTCTCAAATGGCTATAAATATATCTATATATATATATATGTATATTATCGTATAGTTCTTAGAGTTAAATTATTCGATTCCAAGTAAATCAGATGGTCACTATACAATCTCTTGGTTCTCCCACAAAATCTGCCAAACACTTGCATACATATCCATGCACGTGCCCAACTGTCAACAAGGTAAAATCCAAGAGAAAGGACGAAACAAACACACAAAAGGGTCGAACAACTTGGCTTAATTTTAGAGTTACTCCAATTATTGATCACTGATATTGAAGCATATAGAATTTTAATTATAGCTTCTAGTTCTACATATATATGATAATATGAACTGGAAGTTGTTTGGAAAGTCTGATTGGTTTGTTGTTGTTGTTGTTTTTTTTCCTGAATGGTAGATGATGATCAACTTTGTATTGTTCACTTTTCGGCTGGTCCTATAAATCTTTGCTTTTCATTTGATGGATTTTTTAGTGCAGATTTTTTCTTCAAAAATCAAGTCTTTAAGATACATCCATCCATTTGGTTGTATAGGATTTTTGGACTCTGAATGTATTGCTCGCGCTTTACTTGGTACGAAGAAAGCATTATCTTGTATGCCATATATAATCCATGGCTGGCTTTGCTCTTTTTTTATCCAATCATGTAGTCGTACATTATTTTCTTGGCTTTATTACCATTGTTTCAGCAAAATATAGTCTAGTCTTGGCCCAGCCTAAGCTCGAAACCATTTTATTTTTGTTTGCTTATACTACTTGATTTAGGCTCAAATATTTATTTTACAATTTTAAAATTTTAAAATATTAATTTTATATTAATATTTAACGTATATTTGATTAATTTACAAAAATATCTATCTAAATTGATTTAATTTAAGTTGAATCTATTAGATAAAATGAATAACTTGATTTATAGATATTAATATGCACCTTTTTAAGTAATAGTAATAGTTATTAGAAAAGAGAAAAAGGATAAATGTAGGGTTAATTTTGTGGACGAAAGGCATTGAAATTTTGGGATGGCCTAATTAATAGGTAGGTGCTTTGCTAAGTGATAGCAATAATATAAAACATAGGCATGGGATTTGGAAGGTGAAGGGAGGGAAAGACAGAGAGCTGACAAAGGCAGTGAATATTTGGAAGTGAGAGCAGTGGTCAACTTGTGGGGCTGACTTTTCCTGCAAAACCCTTATCATAATTATCTAATCATGTTGTTTTGCTTTTGTGCCTTTGTTTAGTATATGAGTTTTGGAGTTTTGCTGTTGAACTGTGGCGGCATCAGAATATTCTTTCCTTCTCCCAACACATGACTCTCCTGAATGGCTTCAACTTTCAAGGTTTGATCTCTCTCTCTCTCTCTCTCTCTCTCTCTCTCGGGTTGGGGTAAAAAATATATAAAATAACCTGACAAATTGACATTAATACATGTCTATGGCTAAGTTGGGAACCATAGATGAACCAAGTTTTTTAAATTGATGGTTTGGGGAAAAGCAAAATGTTGTAATTAACCAAAGGCATTTATATATATATATATATATTTAACTTTGAAAGAAGACAACTAGTCAATTATTCAATTTTATAATAGTTTCAGAATTAATTCAAACAATCATCCCTATAGTTCTGCAAATTCAAGGCATTCATATGACACTTCTCAGCTCCTTAATTATAACCAAAGTCCCCTTATTCCTTATATTATTACATTTTGGCTGTGTCTGTTTAATTTTTTATCAACCATTCACAAAAGAACAAATAATTGTGATTGGATTAATATGAATTTAGATCCTCTTGAAATTTAGAGTTTTTACCATGCTTTTTTTCTTATCATCGTATGCATGAATTTGGATAAGGTATGATGGTTTGTTCGTAGAACAGGTAAGTATATATCTTTGCACCGAAATAACTGAAGTTTCAAGGGCAATATTAGGTAAGTAAATTTTGAAATTTTTGAAGGGGGAATTAAGTTAATTCATTTCCTTTTACTTTTGAAACTAAATAAATAAATAAATGATATGATATGATGCATCCCTAAGGAAGGGCAGATTTGGATCTAAGAATCCATTACATAATTTCCACATGCTCTGGCTTATAAAAAGTAGAAGAATATATGCCTTTTTTCCCAAACACTGTTTTTTTTTTAAAAAAGAAATCTTATTTAACATATTTATTTTATGTATATATACATATATAAAATTTTGCGGTACATATAGCATAACCTAGATGGTGTTCCTTACATTTAAAAGGGAATATCTGAATATTCTTGGATATCAGAGGGTGGGTACTTTATGTTATCGTAATTTGAAACAAATAGAATATTTGCTTTGCATGATGAATTTTTTTTTTTTAAAAAAATTATTAAAAATCTTAAATTAAAGATATTATAAACAACAATAATACTACAAAAAATTAATGATATTAATAATAAAATTAAAATAAATTTTAAATATTGATTTTTAAATTATAAATATAAATTTTATTTATTAATTAATTAAATTAATTATTTTTATGTTTTTATTTTTATCATTTTAAAATAATTTAATAATTTCATTCATACAATTTTTATTACTCTTTAGCAAATGTATATATATACTTTTACAAATTTTATATGTGATTCAAGAATAAAATATAAATATAATTATAATTATAAAATTTATATATAATAATATTATGAATAATATTCTTTAATTTTTTTCATATTTTATTATTTAAAAAATAAAAATTAATAATAAAAAATAACAAACGTGCCACCTTTCAATACTACAATTAACTTGTGGAAAACTAATTAACCTTTTGACATTTGTCATCTGAATTTGTTTTAGTTGATGCAGATAGTGTCGAATATTTGAATCTATTATTCAAATCCACTTATTTATATGGATATTGGCTTTCGATATCTAAATGCTATATCCATTTATATTTTTAATTCTTATTAAATGTTATATTTTTATCTTTAAAAATTTTTGATTTTATAATTTGGATATTTAGCGAATTTTGATAGCCGATAAATATTACTATTTAAATCATATGCATATTTGGATAGTAAACCAATAATAAAAAGATTCGGATATCAGATCAATCGAGTGAATTTGGATTTGAATATTTAAAAAATTATAGATATTCATCCCTAATAAGTTGCAACGTAAAAATAAGAGTAGGATTTGCAAGTGCTGAAATTCAAATTCTAAGCTAACTAAATATCACCTCTTAAAAATGATTACATGAACAAATTAAAATAAACTTTATGTTCATATTTTATAATTATAATTAATGGTATGACAGATAAGTACTAGTTAAATAATATCATCATACAGTTAAATTTAATAATTGAACAAAATGAGGGGATTTGAATTTTAGTTCAAACGATGTTACGGGTAGTAACTTAAAAAGACATGAATGCACACGCGTTAAAAGATTTTCACCTTAATTTTCTAGTGTAACATAATACATATTTATATTATATGGGTAGTTGGCATGTAATACATTTACATGGAATTAGCAAGCTAGCTAGGGCACTGGACAACTTATAATCTAGTGGTGATGAAAAAGGATAACCTCTTCCTTTAGTCCTCCATTAATGGAAAACAATATATTTCAGTATCGAAGACGACAAATTGTTGGTCTAATGACTCACCCTTCTGATCATTCAGACAAACATTATAGAGATATGATGAAGACTAAAGCAAAGCATGAATCTGATTCAGCTAAAAAGAAAAGCAAGAATGTGTGTCATTTTGCTATAGCCCAACTGGATGACATATTTGTTATATATTTATTATGGATTCCTTGTTTTACTTTAGAATTTATATATTGATCAAATTCATTAACCACCCTTGAATGATCCTTTCACTTCTCTCTCGTGGACTCTCTCTAGCAATCATGTTTTGAAAAAGGTTATTGAATGTTGTTGCAGAGGGAAATATATATACTTTATGAATCAAGCAGCTGTCATTTTGTTGACTGTGGCAAACTGTATATAATTTAAATTGTTATAGTATTATAACATAATCAAAACAAGGGAAAACGCAGATACAAACACTCACATAAAAACAACAGCAATAATTTTGGGTTCTAATCAAAGTGCTTCCTCATGATCGATGCAGGTTTTATATAATTAAGGGTATAATATTATTAATTAGGATGAGTTGACACAACATTATCTATTCTATCTTGTTTGCTTGTGATTGGAGCTGGGGTTTAGCATTCTTCTTAAGAACACATGGAAAAAATTAAAGCCCATATTTATAGAGAATTGCTCAATATAATCAAACCAAAATGATAATGTACCCAAGCAATGCCATATAAGAAAATCAAAGATTCTCTTTTTGGCTTTGAAAATAAAAGCTAAAGCACACCCCCCACTCTCTCTCTCATAAGGAACCATCATGTACAGATAGCTTCCATCTCTTTTTTTTTTAAGAGAATAGGGAGGGACCAACCATCCATTTTAATTTCTTTATAAAAGATTACTAATACATGCACCATATACAGTGAGAAAGAGGAGAGAGCAGATAATACCAAAGCAAAACAATTACTAATATTTAAGTATTGAGCATATATCATACCTAAACAAGATTAACGAATTAAGTATTTGATTACTTGTTCCACTAAGTAAATCAAAAGAAGACATTATTTGTGAAATATATATGCGAAGATATTTTTATTTGGAGACTGTACTCACTTTTAGCTATAACAATCATTGATTGATTGGTGTATTGGAATTTTAGATAGAGGGAAGAAAGAAATTAAGATAAAGTTGCATTCAAAGCCTCCCCCGCCCTTTGCTAAAGGAATTCAAACATTCAAAATGAGGCCCATCTGCCACTCACTCTATCACCACCACCAAGAGTATCAAATGGAAGAAAAGACACTAATTAATAATAACAAAGGTAATTTGGTGGAAAAATGATCAATCTTTCTTTTATTTACTATGCAATATGTAGTACAATTTAAATTAAGGAAGATAATTAATTGTGTGGATCTATATCTTTACTATTATAAAATCTTAATTAAATTTAATGTCCAAAAATAAATGATGCCAACTAAATTAAAGGATTGACATCATAATTTAACCTATAATTCAATATTTTAGCATTATTTTTCCTGAGAAGAAAGGAGAAATACAGAAATGTTTATTCTCTTTCTACTCTCAAGTTTCTTTAACATTGACAAATGACAATGGCTGCAATGATTAACGGGACTTTCCCATGCAACCAATAGCAAAAAGCAAATAAGTCGGTCCAAAGTGTTTCTTTTAACTAATGTTCCACAAGTGATTAGAAAAGCATAGACTAAAGTCACTAATTAATTTCTAATTACTAATTAGTAATTTGGTAGAAAAGTGATTATATTTCATATATTTATATTTACCATTATGCGCCAAATTGAAGGTTCTCTTCATCAAATTAAAACACCGGTCATGATCATTAATTAAGGAAGATAATTAAAGTACTACGTTATAAAGATGATTTATATTTGATATATCAATAATTTGTACATTTTATACACGTTAATCAACTAAATATCGTTATGTCATAAGTGAATAATTTTAAAAATTTAAATATTCTCAAAAATAAATATTTTAAAATTTTAATTGTATAGTATGAAAAATATATATATTTTAATAGTTCAAGGTTTCACTAATCATAAAAGTAGTTCAGAGAGCTACAGACACAACCAGTCTACAAAATAGATACGTTAGGAAAAAAATATAACAAAAAGGCTAATACTGGGAGATTAAACAAGGAAAAGACGACAAAGCCTGGAAATCAAATCACCTCATCGCGGAAAGTCTATTTCTTCGATTCACACTTGCTTTATCTAGAGAATTAACCATGCCCTTAGCCTCTCTATAAATCTTCATAAGATGGAATAAATTGATTTTAGTCCGCAATTCATCAATTTTATCACACATATTCCCGAGCTTCCAAGGTCAACTTTTAATGCTTTTGCACCAGTTTAAAGCTGTAAGAGAGTCAGATTCAATACTAAGAGTTTAATGATTCCATTGGCCAATATCCACAAAGATCTTCAATTCATTTGAAATGTCAAAAAGTTCAACTGCATTTGAGTCGCAGGTTCTGGAGGATATAAGAAGATAGCTATAATTGCAGTGACAACATTTCTAAGAATACCACGGCTTCCACAAGATCAAGATTACCATGGGCTGCACCATCAACATTGAATTTCAATGAACCAACCAGGTGGTTGCTAGAACTTTACAAGTCGAACTAGGAACGACTTATACTTAATTTTGTCTAGATCTCCATAGAAGACATTCAAGCATTCCAAATCATCATGAAGGCCATTTGCTTGCGCCAAGGTCCTGCATCTATCATCCTGAATCAAGATAAAAGTGATTAGGGGCCAAAATCGAGCAAACTATGCAAAACCTATTAAATGTATCAGTATCGTATTCTAGGGTATTGATAGATTGGCTTCACCGGTCAAATTTTTAAAATTAGGGCTTGTATTAGGATTGTATTAATACCATGTCCTAATGGTACCTAAATTGATTTTTGGGCACTACTGTACCAATACATTGCATAAATATTGATACTTTAAGCCAATGTATCAATAAATTATGGCAATGTATCGATACCTTGGTGCTAATTTGATAAATCCAAGCTATTTTGTTTAGAAATTCCAAATAATCTTGCCAACATTTTTTCAATAATTATTGCTCAAAAAATCATATAATTTGAGGCCAAGCCATAGTGAATTTATTTTAAATGAACTAGGTCAATATATCCACATATTTTATTTTTTGTGCCTTATTTTATTTAAATGCAAATTTGGTCACATTTCCATTCTAATTAGGAGAGACCTAAAATGACAAAGATGATA
>JBBYHL010013948.1:0-11649 GCA_038381835.1 Adansonia madagascariensis
TAGCATCCCCATTCATGTTATGTGCCATCCCCTTGTATGTTTGTTGTCAAAATGCATGTTTGATGGCTGATAAAAACGATTTTCGAAACCCCCCAAGCAAAGTGCATTAACTTCAACCAATGAGGGTTAGCGTGGACTTAGCATTTTCCTTAAAGCTAGTAAAATATCTTGGGGAAAATTAAGTTTTCCAGATCAGTAATCTTGGTTAAACAAGCTCAAATCTTTTGATTTTAAAATGAAAATAGTCCTACAATTATTCTCTAAATGTTTGTGCCTTTTTCTTGAGCCAAAACCTTAGTGGTATGATCAACAGGCTGTTTCATTATCCCAAACTACTCTAGGGCTATGCAAATGAGTTCGTGATGCTCATGCCACTTTTTCCCTTCAATCATAGACATTCGAATGTCAATGATTCAAGTTTGGGCCCATAGACATAAAAAAATGAGGGATGCCCCCTGCTTCGCTTTGTCTCCTGCTGGTAGCACAACTGTTACAAATTGAAAAATCACTTTAAAATCTGAAACGATTTTTCATGAATTTTTTGATATTTTTCTATCAAAGCATGTCAAATTATCTTTAAAATGATGTCTTATTCACCCCTGGATCATTCCAAAAGAGAGAGTTATGATTTTTCATGTCTAAACTGTCGGGAACCTCTGGAATCCAAACATGTATTCTGGTTGGGCCATTCAAGCCCATTAAATGATTTTTCCCAAATTTTTCAGACATTTTTCCTAAAATGGTCATGAAATTCCCTTTTCAGAAAGGTATCACTTGCAATTTTTTTATACCGAATGAGTCTGAGAGGATTTTTCAAATTTTGACACATCTTATCCCTCATATGCTCTGCCAGCAGCACTATCAATCCGAACTTGAAAATTTATTCCCCCACAAAGTTTCTTTTAGGGTAGTGGGAATATTTTTAGGATGATCTTCCTCAAGTCACCTTTCCAACGGTGTCTTGTCCACCTTCTAAATCCTTTGAATCAATTTAGAATAAATTTGACAAGCAAGATAACGTGATGCTATCCCCTATTTTTGGTTTTGGACAAAATCGAGTTGTTTTCCCGAATTTCTTCTTAAGACATTAGAATGTCTCTATGTCAACCCGATTAGACTCAAGAACATGCTTTGACCTCCCATAGGTTCGTATCAAGGCACAACCACATTTTACATCTTTACCATCCTTATTAACAATAAATCTTTTTGCCAAAAATCATAAAATGGTCACCTATTTTCTAAATCATGAAGTTTTGTCATCCACAGGGATACTCTAACCCCACCTTTTTGAAGGGATACTCCAACCCTGTCTTTTAACTACAATTAATTTTTTTCTCCTTTTTGGACTTCAATGAATACGTCAAACAAACCTTGCTTAATCAAGAAACCCAGATGCATCTCGAATATTGTCAATTCAATTATTCCTAGATAATTGATGCCAATAACGAGATAAATTCCAATAGTTCACCCATTTTCTTTATCATTGCATTGAATGATCCATGTTATGTTATTTCATTTATTGCCTTACTAACATGATTTCCTTGTGATGATTATTTGCATTCATGTTTTCAAAATGTTTCCAAATAAAATTAAAGGTAATGTTCCACGTGGGTATCTCGCCAGTGCCCAAAGTGGAACATTCCATTTTCAAAGTAAAATCCAGAGGTCATTTTTATCGAAAATCTCTATATTCCACATCTCTCCGGGGCATATGTGAGATTGAATCTTTTTCATCAAAACCTAGATTATTTCTACAAGATTCATGCATTAAAAAGGGTTTTATCAAAATAATGATAAGTTAAGATCAAAAGAATCAAAACCGAGATAAGACATAGCTAGTAAGGTACCAATTTCGAGTGTCACGAAGAGGTTCATGCCTCATCGCGCCTAACCAACTCCTGAACCCAAACGATGAATCCTTGCATTACGTAGACCACAGGATCGATGTTTTGAGTTTCATAACTCAAAACATAGGTTTCAATAGGCATCCGATCATGCCTAGCTCGAAATGATCGGTGGCGACTCCAATCATTGGCCATTTAGTGATGGTCATACGAGACCAACTAGATGAGTTGTTCATCTTATGGTCCCCCTCACTTTGTCATAAGTCGAGAATCTATACTTTCTCATTCTCATCACAATGCCAAAGAATAGTCTCAGTCAAGAAGGCATTTCAAGGTTAGGAAAATATTTTAAGTCATGTGCACCCATAGATCCACGAGGATCCACCTCGGGGTACGTTGCAATAGCTTGGCAACTCCGCTGGGGATAGTGAGAGAGTTAGGCCAAACTAGCCGTGTCTTGCTAGGTTCTCAATTCTTTCGATCTTCGATCATTATTTAACCATGACCTTTTTTTTTTGTTTTGTCAACTAATCTTTTGTTTAACGTGATTGTCAGGATTGTTTTATTTTTGAATAATCATTAGCTTAATAAAAATGGTAATACGAAAGTAAACAAAAAGCTTTGCTTGTTTCCCTATCACACAGTGCGCACTTGTATGTGCATTAGTGTCCCGCCAAACTCCATGGCATGGTTACAACCCAATTATTAGGAGGAAGTAAGCTATCCGCCTTTGTGAGTAACCCTCCACATAGGCATGGCAATAACTTCTCAGATTTAAAGTACCTATGTCTCTTATGAGTAACCCTCTGCATTTTCATAGGGAAATACATCCAATGAATCGAACCCATTCCACCAAGCCCACGATGGGTCTAGAATTGGGGTCCTTTGACTGTCCTTACTGGATGGAGGAGCAATTCAGATACCTATTTAGACGTGAACTTAAACCTCATATAGTGAGCCCTATGAACTAAACCATGTCAAACCATATTGGAACGCTGCTAGAATACCTGGAGAATAGGGTCACTTGGGGAAATATTCCTAACTTTTACTCCTAATTACCATAATTATGTAGGTGACAATAAGTATACAATTGTCACCTGCATCTGTATTTTTATCATTTATCGAGACATGCTTTTGTGCTGCCTGAACAATGGCTAACCTTTGTATAAATAAGTGATGGTGAACAAAAACCATCATTCACAATGTCTTATATTGTAAGCCGTTATGCTATCCGAGTTATGGCTTAATGCCCCTCCGCACTAGTGTTGATAAATGAATATTACTACAGGTCGATTATTTTTCCCGTTAAAATATTGCATCACCTCATAAAAGGCAGATTGCATCCTAGTATGTTGAAATGATGCCCGTTTCTCATCTCACCGCCTTGGTTGAGACATGTTATGATTTTTCTTTGATTTTCTCAAATTCTTTAGTTTTTTACATTTGTCTCTTATACATTTCACTAACTCGTTTCCCTTTGTTAGTGTTTTGGCGCATGCATCATCTCATCATAATTATCATGACTATCATGACTACTACAAGATTCAATTGTCTCCAATGCATTTGCATATTTACTTTCACCTTTTTGCACTTGCATCAATCATTCATTATCTTAACTTATCATTGCATCATAATCAATACATTTTCAAGTAGAGGTCTAATACGAGAATTAGGCCATAAAAGTGCAAGGGACTCTAACGTCAATCAGGAAAACGAAACCTAACATCCTGCATTGCTACAACACACGACGTCGTAAACAAATCATGGAGAGTGATCATGAAGCTCACATTAAGCGACTTGAGCTAATGGTTAAGGAGTAACAAGACCAGATGTTCCATTAGCAAAACGAAATGCAAACTTAGATGGCGAGACTTATGGAGCTAATGATAGCCTCTATGAAGGAAAAAGGGCAAGTCAGCACTGCTAAAACAAGGAATGATCATCCCAACGTTGAAGGTCCCCTTGCCAATAGTCCAGAATTTGCCCAAGGGTAAGCTAGACAAGAACAATGGCCTGTTCCTCCACCCGCTGCTTAGGCTTCACTAGTCATCTACCTTAATACCATTGCGATATGTCAATTCATTCCTGGCACACAAGGGGTGAACGTAGAAGTCTCATCGGCTAATCCGATAAACCTTGACCATGAGGAACCCGAGAAAACAGAAGGTCAAAAGTCCACCATGACTGCAGAAGAAGTGAACAAATTTTAGCTACTAGAAAAATACCTCTAAGCTATCGAGGGGAGTGACAAGTTTGGAGCTCTTGAAGTGCAATCCTTGTCTTTGATGTCCAACCTTATCATTCCCCTAAAGTTTAAAGTCCTATAGTTTAAGGAATTTAATGGAACCACTAACGCTTCTATCCATGTCCGAATGTACCTATGAAAAATGGTGGGTATAAGAAAGATGAAAAGCTCCTTATCCATTTCTACCAGCATAGCCTCACAGGGGTAGTAGCTTAGTGGTCTATCGAGCTAGACAATGTCAAAATCTAATCATGGGCCAACTTGGCTAAGGCCTTTCTAAATCAATATCAGCATGTGTCAGACTGGGCACCAGATCGACTTTCCCTGATGAATTATGAAAAAAGATCCATTAAAAGTTTCAGATAATATGCCTAAAGGTCGAGAGAAGAAATAGCCTTTGTTCAGCCTCCCCTTACAGAAAAAGAGATGATAGTCACTTCCATTCATACCCTACATGCTCCTTATTACGAGAAGCTTGTGGGGAATACCACCAAGAAATTTCCAGATTTAGTTCTCTCAGAGAAATGATCGATGCCGCCATCAAGAGTGGTAGAATGTCTGCTGGGGAAACAGCTGGATCGAGCAAGAAGCCCATGGCCAGTAAGAAAAAGGAAAAAGAGGCCAACGCTATAAATTATGCTGGCTCATCTTAGCTGAGATAGCATCAAGCACCCAACCGTCGCTACTCAAGAATGCCATGTTCTTACCCTATCATAATATCCCCACAGCCAATCTATGTGACCACTTATAAACCATCCCTTGCAATCTCATCAAACCCACCACAAGGCTACCCTTCACAAGTCCACCAAAATACCAATCGCACAACCAATAATGCACCCGAAAATCGAGGTGCAAATCAACCAAGACAACATTTTGATCCTATCCCTATGACCTATAAGGAGCTCTACCAACTTTCTCCAAAATCACTTAGTGGCTTTGATCTATGTCTCAGAAAAAAGCCTTCATACCCGTTATGGTACAACCCTAACGCTTACTGTGAATACCTTGCTGGGGCAGCGAGGCATGACATTGAGAATTGCATGTATTTCAAATGAAATGTGCAAAATCTAATTAATGCAAAAGTCTTGCAGTTTAGGATGAACCAAGGACCAAATATAGCTACCAATCCTTTACCATACCACACTAAGCTAGCTACAAACATGACCAATACCGAGCAATAGATTTGTTTCATTCCACCAAAACTTGATTTTGATGGTAGGGTCATAACGGAAGCCCTTACACTTTTCTTGTCCCTTTTATAAGATGTCAAGAAATGAAAACCTAACTGCCCTCACCCAAAAGTAGGTAGTTGTCTTATGTAATAGCCATTTTTATTAAGTATTGTCAATGAAATGACTTTTGCGTATATTATTCCATATTGTGTGGCTAAATCACTTTTCAACCTTTTTTGTCTCCATTATTTTTTGCCTCTATTTTTATCCAAATCTTTTGGTTGTGTGTGTGCTTTTTGCTATGCCTATTTCTTCACCCTTTCAGGTGTTCTGACATCAGTGATATGGATGTGTTTGATGGGTTTTTGAAGATCAATTTCGAACGATCGATTTGCATTAGTGAAGTTGATACTGAAGAAGGTTTCGAAGATAGCTCTACACCACCAGGCCTTTTACAGTTCAAGATCTAGCATCATAATTATCCTTTTTGCCCAAAAATGAATGGGGCAGTTAAGGCGGCTAGCAAAAACATCAAAAGAATAGTTGTGAAAATGGCTGAGACTTACAAAGACTGGCATGAGAAGCTATCCTTTGCACTTTATGCCTATCAGACCTTAGTTTGAACTTCCACGAGTGCTACCCTATTCTCTCTTGCCTATGGGATGAAAGCTGTGTTGCCATTAAAGTCGAGATCCCTTCTCTTAGAGTTTTAATGGAAACCAAAACTTGGAAGGCTAAATAGGTTAATAACATATATGACCATCTCAATCTCATCAAGGAAAAATGCATTAAAGCCATCTACCATTGTCAAACACATCAAAGACGCATGATTTGAGCCCACGACAAAAAGATGCACCCACGATAATTTCACCAAGGTGATTTGGCATTGAAAAATATCCTCTCGATTCACAATGATGCAGGGGGCAAGTGGACCTCTAATTAGGAAAGACCGTATATTGTGAAGCAAGCCTTCTCCAGAGATGCCTTAATCTTATCAGAAATGGACGGCAATGCCTTGCCTAACCCAATCAACTCATATTCTGTCAAAAAATATTACACGTAAAGGGTAAAAACCTGAAAAAAATCCTTTAAAAAAAAAGAAAACAAAAAAAACAAAAAAAAAAACAACAAACGAAGAAAACAAAAAAATGAAAAAGACAAAAAAAGAACAAAAAAATGAAAAAAAAAAACAAAACAAAAAAAAAGGAGGAAAATAAAAAGGGGTCTAGATAAAAATCCGAAATAGACATCTGGGAAACCAACCCAACTACAGTTGAAAACCCATAAGGGCAACTTGAGAAGATCAATTTTGATGGGGCATGAACTGAGAGTACCTACAGGATAATGCTAAGCCATCCTAGAGATCTTCCGAAGATTAGCCTAAGCTAAGCATATTCATTGTTCAAGAAAGATTCTGAAAAGCACGTAAAGAACATCCATGTCATGATTGTCAGAGGCATCTTTTGCCTAAAAGATCATCTTTCTCACTACATTATCATTACTTGTTAAATAGTATATTGAGTTATGTCTCTTTGTTCCATGAATAAATATTGCCTTGTTTCTTTTAACCCTCGAACAATTCACATTGCACTTATCATTTAACTAATAATGTTTGATAATCAATTGAAATATGCATCAGGACATCTTGATATTACATCGAAAGGAAAAGAAAAGCATAGGGAACTCTGCTCACGCCTTGATCATCAAGATCATGCACTTTTTATATCTAAATGCCCATTCAGCATGACCATGGTCCAAACCGTTTCTTGCTTTCACAAGCCACATCTCCTAAAAAAAAAACCATTTTAGGCTAACCAAAAATCTACCCATGCATTCCATCAGAATCCTATCAAAACGAAAGACATCAACGTAATCAGTTAAACAGTCTCCATATTGTTGACAATGCCTTCCATTTGTCAGGAAAATGATTGAGCCTTTTGAATCGAGAAATACAACAGTCCAAATTCTTGAGACTAAATTTTTTGTCATATCCTTAGTGGAGCAGGGACAACCTACAATTCCCAGCAGGATTAGGAAAATTTTCATTTATAGTCACATCAAAGATAAATCGCCATCTTTATGAGAGTCTGAATGACATACAAGAAGAACTATAGCTATCACTTGTATTAGACTTCACATCATGCAATCATGGTAGCATTCCACATCATGCATACACATTACCATCTTACATCATCATTTTTAGAATATCACTTCAAGCCAGGCTTGCTGAACCCCCAAGGAATTCCTGGAAAGAACTTTAAGCTTCTCAAACCAAGTGTCATTCAGGTAAGGTCTTTTTCTTCTCATCACCTTATGTCAAAACCCTTTTCATCAAGCAACTACTGTCAAAATGCTAGTGTCAAGAAATTGTTGTCTAGAAACTATCGTTAAAAACTTTGTTAAGCACATTCATCAGAAGCTTTATCAAGAACTAGTGCCAAAACATTTTTCAACAGGAAATTTTGTCATGAACTTCTATTAGAAGAAGCTTGTTTTATCAAAAATTTTGTTGCCTCCCTTTTAAAGCCCACAAGTCATGGCACCTTTTTAAAGCCCACAAGTCATGGCATTGTTTAAAGCCTACAAGTTGTGGCACCCTTTTAAAGCCCACAAATTATGGCACCCTTTTAAAGCCCACAGGTTATGGCACCCTTTAAAGCCCATAGGTCCTGGCACCCTTTAAAGCCCATAGGTCGTGGCGGCACCTTTTAAAGCCCACAAGTCATGGTGGCACCTTTTAAAGCCCACAAATTATGGCACCCTTTTAAAGCCCACAGGTCATGGCACCCTTTAAAGCCCACAAGTCCTGGCACCCTTTAAAGCCCATAGGTCGTGGCGGCACCTTTTAAAGCCCACAAGTCATGGCGGCACCTTTTAAAGCCCACAAGTTGTGGTGGCACCCTTTGAAGCCCATAAGTTGTGGTGACACCCTTTAAAGCCCATAAGTCATGGCACCCTTTAAAGCCCACAAGTCATGGCACCCTTTAAAGCGCATAAGTTGTGGCACCCTTTTAAAGCGCACAACTTGATTAGACTCGAGAACATGCTTTAACCTCCCATAGGTTCGGAGCACAAACACATTTTACATCTTTACCATCCTCATTCACAATAAATCATTTTGCCAAAAATCATCGAATGGTCGCCCATTTTCTAAATCATGAAGTTTTGTCATCCACGGGGATACTCTAACCCTACCTTTTTGAAGGGATACTCTAACCCTATCTTTCAGCTACAATTAATTTTTTTCTCCTTCTCGAACTTCTATGAATACGTCAAACAAAACTTGTTTAATCAAGAAACCCATATGCATCTCAAAAATTATTGATTCGATTATTCCTAGATAATTGATGCCAATAGCGAGATAAATTCCAATAGTCCACCCATTTTCTTTATCATTGCATTAAATGATCCATGTTATGTTATTTCATTTATTGCCTTACTAACATGATTTCTTTGTAATGATTATTTGCATTCATGCTTTCAAAATGTTTTCAAATAAAATTAAAGGTAATGTTCCACGTGGGTATCTCTCCAGTGCCCAAAGTGGAATATTCCATTTCCAAAGTAAAATCCAGAGGTAATTTTTATCGAAAATCTCTATATTCCCTATCTTTTCTGGTATATATGAGATTAAATCTTTTTCATCAAAACCTAGATTATTTCTATAAGATTCATGCATTAAAAAGGGTTATATCAAAATAATGACAAGTTAAGATCGAAAGAATCAAAATTGAGATAAAACATAACTAGTAAGGTACCGATTTTGAGCATCGCAAAAAGGTTCATGCCTCATCATGCGTAACCAACTCCCGAACCTAAATGGTGAATCTTTGCATTACGTAGACCATAGGATCGATGTTTTGAGTTTCATAACTCAAAACATAGGTTTCAACAGGCCTTCGATCATGCCTAGCTCGAAATGATCAGTGGTGACTCCAAGCTGGCCATTTAGTGATGGTCATACGAGACCAACAAGATAAGTGATTCATCTTATGGTCCCCCTCACTTTGTCATAAGTCGAGAATTTATACTTTCTTATTCACATCACAACGCCAAAGAATAGTCTCATTCAAGAAGACATTTCCAAGTTAGAAAAAATTTTAAGTCATGCGCACCTAATTATCCACCCCAGGGTACATTGTGACAAGTAGAATGAATTTGTGGTGCCTAATCTCTAAAAGAAAGGAGATTATTATGTGAATATGTGTTTATCCCAATTGAAAGAGGAACTTTAATTCTAAAAATGGTGGAAAGAGAAGTTTTTCTTGTGAAACCCAGGCATCAATTCATTTATCCCAATGAGGAGAATGAATTTATGGTGCCCAATCTTTAAAAGAAAGGAAATTATTATATGAGTTTATGTTTATCCCAATTAAAAAATGAACTTTAATTCTAAAAATGGCATAAAGTGTAGTTTTTCTTATGAACGCAAAGCATCAACTCCTGAACCTAACGGTGAATCTTTGCTTTACATAGACCATAGGATCGATGTTTTGAATTTCATAACTCAAAGCATAGGTTTTAATAGGCATTCGATCATGCATAGCTCGAAATAATCGATGGTGACTCCAAGCGTTGGCCATTTAGTGATGGTCATACGAGACCAACAAGATGAGTGATTCATCTTATGGTCCCTCTCACTTTATCATAAGTCAAGAATTTATACTTTCTCGTTCACATCACAATGCCAAAGAATAGTCTCAGTGAAGAAGACATGTCCAAGTCAGGAAAATATTTTAAGTCATGCGTACCCATAGATCCGTAAGGATCCACCCCGGGGTACATTGCAACAAGTAGAATGAATTTGTGGTGCCTAATCTTTAAAAGAAAGGAGATTATTATATGAATATATGTTTATCCCAATTGAAAAAGGAGCTTTAATTCTAAAAATGGTGGAAAGATAAGCTTTTCTTATGAAACCCAGGCATCAATTCATTTATCCCAGTGACGAGAATAAATTTGTGGTGCCCAATCATTAAAGGAAAGGAAATTATTATGTGAGTTTGTGTTTATCCCAGTTGAAAAACGAACTTTAATTCTAAAAATGGCATAAAGTGTAGTTTTTCTTATGAATGCAAAGCATCAATTCATTTATCCCAATGAGTATAATGAACTTGTGGTGCCCAATCATTAAAAGAAAGGAGATTATTATGTGAATCCATGTTTATCCCAATTGAAAGATGAACTTTAATTCTAAAACTGGAAGAATGAGAAGTTTTTGGTATGAAACCAAGACATCAATATCATTTATCCTAATGAAGAGAATGTGTTTATGGTTCCTAACAATGAAAACAAAAGAGATTATTACGTGAATGCATATTTATCACAATTGATAGATGAACTTGGATTCTAATAAATGGTGAGAAGTGAATTTTTTGAAGTTTCTCTTATGAAACCAAAGCATTAATTCATTTATCCCAATGAGTAGAATGAATTTGTGGTGCCCAATCATTAAAAGAAAGGAGATTATTATGTGAATCCATGTTTATCCCAAATGAAAGATGAACTTTAATTCTAAAAATGGCAAAAAGACAAGTTTTTCTTGTGAAACCAAGGCATCAATATCATTTATCTCGATGGGGAGGACCTATTTATGGCCCTAATAATGAAAACAAAGTAGATTATTATGTGCAAATAAGTTTTTCTTGTGAAACCAAGGCATCAATATCATTTATCCTAATGAGGATATCATGTTTATGGTCCCTACTAATGAAAACAAGTAGATTATCATGTGAATTTGTGTTTATCCCAATTGATAGATGAACTTTGATTCTAAAAAATGGTGGGACATAAAGCCTTTCTTATGAAACCAAAGCATCTATTCATTTATCCTAATAAGTAGAATGAATTTATGGTGCCCAATCATTAAAAGAAAAGGGATTATTATGTGAATTCGTGTTTATCCTAATTGAAAAATGAACTTTAATTCTAAACATGGCATAAAGAGAAGTTTTTCTTACAAAATCAAAGCATCAATTCATTTATCCCAATTAGTAGAATAAATTTGTGGAGCCCAATCATTAAAAGAAAGGAGATTATTATGTGAGTCCGTGTGTATCCCAATTGAAAGCTGAATTTTAATTCTAAAAATGGTAGAAAGAGAACTTTTTCTTGTGAACCCAAGGCATCAATATCATTTATCCCGATGAGGAGAATGTGTTTGTGGTCCCTAATAATTAAAAAAAGGAGATTATTACCTGAATTCGTGTTTATCCCAATCAATAGATGAACATTGATTCCAAAAAATAGAGGGAAGTGAAGTTTTTCTTATGAAACCAAAGCATCAATTCATTTAGCCCAATGAGTAGAACGAATTTGTGGTGCCCAATCATTAAAAGAATGGAGATTATTATGTGAATTCGTGTTTATCCCAATTGAAAAATGAACT
>JBBYHL010013969.1:0-11646 GCA_038381835.1 Adansonia madagascariensis
AAGAATTGTGACACGGACTCATGGCCCAACAAGGAGTAAAAGAATTTACTTTGTGTAATGGTCTTTAATATTGATTAAAGACTTGCAAACTAGGCCTAATGGCTAGACGACCTAGTTAAAATTAGGTCCAAGGCATTCTTTTCTTGATATATATTTGATATATATGAGAAATGAAAGAACAAAGTATGCAGCCCTAGTCACCTAACACCTAAAAGGAAAAAAAAATAACCCTTGTTCTAGATTTATCCAATGCCGCAAAGAACATATTAGATGCCTATGATGTGTCGCACATTCTTCCTTGGAGAAAAGCTTGTGTGCTGCATGTATTTTTAATCACTGTGCTTGTTGCACAATTTGTTTTCTCATTCTTTTTGTTTATCACAAACGGCATGAAATGTTTTCTTGAGATGAGAAAGAAAACAAGATAAATACCTTTTGATTATGATCCTAACAAAGTAAACTAGCTAATACTAGTGAATCCTCAAACCTTAAGAAGGTTCCCACATTAGAGGCAGCTCACTTGGGTTGCTCCTAGCTTCGGAACAAACTCAAAATAATCATCCGTTGTTGTGTTCATGCAGGGAACACTAAACTTAAAGTTATGAGTTTATAAGTAGGTATAAACTTTATCAAATGTGTAAAAAAAAAATAATTATTAATTTGAACATGTGTAAGTCTCTACCTCGAGATCCTGAGTTTGTTGCATTTATTCTATTTAATTAATCTTGTATCTATTGTGATAAACATGAGCCCAAGATTTCTTAACAATGCAAATGTCAACTCCAATGATGCAAATACTCTTTAAAAAGGTACAATTGCAATAATCTACTTCGACACAGAAATGCTTCTAGAAAGATGCTAGTGCCAATGTCTTTTCCAATAATATAAATGCCATTTACAACATGCAAATACAAATTTATATTCCAATAATGCATATGCCTTTACCAAATCTCAATAAAGCAATTATTCTTATAACGCTGCAACTGCAACGATTAAAACCATTATACTTGATCAAATCTTTTTCTTCAACCTTCATTATCTTTCTCTTCCTCCACATTTTTTTTTAGTTCTTCATCTTTATTTCTCCAAATCTTCTCTTCAAAAAAAAAATTCCAAAGCTTTTTTCTTTCTTTTGCTCAATCAAGATACCTCATCTTTTCTTTACTCTTAATTTTTATCTCTTTTGGTCTTCATTTTTTCAATTAAGAATACATGACCAAACTCAAATATGCATGCACCATGGAAAGTTAAAAATAAACCATCATTTTTCCTCTTACTCCTTGAACCGATCAGTGCATGTTCATTGTGGAAAGAAATGCACATCTTCCAAGTCTTCTTATCCCAATCGTTACTTCAACCTCTCTTTACCTTGACGCTTGTATATGTTTCTTAATTACATCAAGTCTAGCATATTCGTCTTGTTTTAAATAAAACATTTGTGTGTTCCTCACTAAAGAACATGTGTATTCAATCTTTTTCTTGCCCAAAAAATAAAATTTAAGTTCATGCAATTTATGCCAATTTATATTATGTTTCACTGTTTTCATGCCTCGTAATGACATGAACTCTCTTTAGCATGATGCAATTTATTTTTCCCAAATTTGATTTTTTTTTCTGGAAATAAAATTTATTTTCAGTTTAATTAAATGCTTTTTTTCCAACAAAATGCTTACTTAATAATTCAACACTTTTGGACTTTAACAAAATGACAAAAAAGTGGTCAAAAATATATATCCAAGGTGTTCATGGTCTAAGCCACCTGCTCAAGCCCGAAGGCTCACCCAATATTTGAAAGTGTTTAGGTAAAAATATTAGGTCTATAAAATGAGCTGGGACAAAAAAAGAGACCCATGTTAAAAAATAGATCGATCATTGGCTCTAACATTGAATGCCTGAGCCCTACTCGATACATCCTATTTCTCAATTGTATAATATATATTTATAAATATAAATATTATGTATAATTTTTTTGTAACGTGGCCAAGATCGAACCCTTAACCTACTGGACTTAAAAAAACTGGTGAATTCCAAGCTCCTTTATATATTTTATTTTTCGTGTTTGTGGATCAGGTCATTGAGATGAATCACTCACTCGACTTAACCCTAAATAGTTGTTATGAGACGACCATTTGTCTTAAAGTAACCACCAATCTATTTTGGCTAGGTAAGATTAGTCATCTACCAAAGTTCATCTTTTGAGGGTTACGAAACCTTCGAAAACAAACTCCAAGGTCCACGTTAATAGCAGAGATCATGTTAAAGGGTTTAGGAGTCGATCACGATCATGAGTAAAGAATGATCTTTTTCATGACGCCCAAAAATCTATACCTCTTAATTACGTGTTAACTTAGAACTTGATTTCATTCGGTCTCAGTATCCGATATTTAATCATAATTCCCCTATTTCAAAATTTTCCTAGACTATATTTATTATTCCATGTGGAAAAATCACAATTTTAAATTTTTTTCAAAATAAAATGCCATTCGTACCGAACTAGATAGAGCAAAAAATCATGAAGTTTTATTTTATGAAAGTTGAAAAATCATAATTTTTCTCATTTTAAGAAGGATATCTTACTACTAAAATAATCTGCGAAACCTCTCATATGTTGGGAGACATTTCGCGTATTACTTTAACTTAGAAACATTGCCCCTATTTTCATAAAAAACCCTGGCTTTGTTAAAAATGATAAAACTTAATCTAAGATTTGGTTTCAATAAAAAGTACAAAACTAGACTCGAACTAAGTCAAAGAGACCAAATTCACTTTCAACATAAAAGAATCTCGGTGACCTTGATTGACTAGGTTCTATGGTAAATTGTTAAAACGTCCCTAAGGTATACCTTTGACGTGAAAGTATCCCAGTAACCCAAAAGAACTCGATAACATCATGAAATCAACAATGTATCCTTAAGTGCACTTTCGATGTGAAAGTATTTTGGTGACCTTCAAGGACTTAGTTCTAAGATAAATTACTAAAATATCCCTAAGGTATATTTTTGACATAAAGTATCTCGGTACTCTAAAGGTTCTGAAAATATCATGAAATGGCAATCATACCCTAAATGGGCAACTTATGAGACAAATGTGACCTAAATAACAAAAATTTCTAAGAGCCCCTAAATTTTTCAAAATTGCACTTTGACCCCTACATGGCTTAAAGTACTAGAAATGTTCCTAAAATATTCTAAATACCCTAAATAGGTAATTTAGTATGAGAAATGACATAGTACAAAACTAGACTCAAACTAGGTCAAAAAGACCAAATTCACTTTCAACATAAAAGCATCTCGGTGACCTTGAATGACTAGGTTCTATGGTAAATTGTTAAAACGTCCTTAAGGTATACCTTTGACGTGAAAGTATCCCAGTAACCCTAAAAAACTCGATAACATCATGAAATCAACAATGTTATCCTTAAGTGCACTTTCGATGTGAAAGTATTTTGGTGACCCTCAAGGACTCAGTTCTAAGATAAATTACTAAAATGTCCCTAAGGTATATTTTTGACATGAAGTATCTCGGTACTCTGAAGGTTTTGAAAATATCATGAAATGGCAATCATACCCTAAATGGGCAACTTATAAGACAAATGTGACCTAAATAACAAAAATTTCTAATAGCCCCTAAATTTTTCAAAATTGCACTTTGACCCCTACAAGGCCTAAAGTACTAGAAATGTTCCTAAAATATTCTAAATACCCTAAATAGGTAATTTAGTATGAGAAATGACATAGATAATCCTAAAATGCAAGATTATCCTAAATGATCTTTAAACTTTTGGACTTTATGAAAGCACCTCTGCATGCACAAAATGACCATTAAATAAAACCAACAAAGCATGAAAAATAACCTTAATATAACCTATAGGATATAGCCAAGTACCTTAGGCCTAGAAACAATTATTTTTTCAATTTTTCAAATTGGCATCTAAACTTTCTAAAATTATGAGAAGATGCCTAAAAGGCTAAAAACGTATGAAATGCACTTAATCATGTTGAAAATGCATGAAAACACTCCTAAAAGACCATCCAAGCATTCGGCCAAGCATAGATGGCCTTGAAATAATTTTTTATTTTTGCAATTAAGCCCTTAAATTTGAAAATTATAAAATGACCCAAAATAATTTAAAAAAAAAACCTCACTATAACCCATACTAAGTTTTGGCCAAGGCTTAGATGTACCTATCTAAAACCTTAAAAATTTTGGGAAAATTATGTTAGAGACCCCACAACTTCAAAACATCACAAAATGGTCCTAAAGGCTATTAAAACAAAAATAAAAATTTAACCAAAGGCCACTTTCCTCCATCACTAAATATACACCCAAAAATTTTCCTTTCTAAAATCCTTACTTATATGGCAAAACAAACATATATCCTAATCAATACGAAGCCGAAATCATCACCAATAGGCATGAAATCATGGAAATGAACATATAGAATACTTTATGAAAAATACACATTAAAATGCCAAGGCAAATAGCTTAAAAATAATATGAGCATATCTACATATCATGGTAAACATCATTTCTCAAATAAATCTTAATTACAACCAAGTCATTATTTAAAGAAAATATGAGCAAATAATCTACCAAAAGAAAATGGTTCATGACTTTCACATTTGGCCTTTATACATGGATTAAAAATCTATGAGCACAAGCAACCACAAAGCTCACTAAAGGGAAAGAAAACAAAATGAAAATGGTAAAGATGAGTAGAATAAAAATATTTCTAAATAAAACTACCTTTAAAGCTTGAGATATATAGGAAAAAGCTTGAAAATGTTTGGAAATTCTTAAGAAAAAAATAATTTTTTTCTATAAAAACTTAAAAGACCTTAAAGAAACATCCTTCCTCTGTAAGTAGAGGAAGGATTAGGCCAAGAGAGGGAAAATCCTCCCTTGGCTGAATTTCCCCCCTTTTTCCATTCATTTAAGTCAATCTTGGGTGCTTGGTAGGTGGAATTTATTTAATGCTTGGACATAATTTCTTGATTTTGTCATAATCTACCATGCATTATTTAAACAATTTGTAAGCTAGCTATCTAGCTTTCATGATGATTATGTGCCTAACATTATGGCATAGTTAAAATGAAATTAAATCAATTAAAAGAAAATTCAATACTAACCAAATTGTTTTTCATGCAATTAAATTAGTGAATTATAAAAATAAATAAATTATGCACAAATAAAATTAAATTATGAATTTACATGTACAAAAATATCTTGGAAGTGAAGAAATAAATAAAATCAAAATGCAAAAAATCTTAATTGGAAATTCTGTGACAAAAAAATGAATTTAAAAGATTAAATTGTGATAAATTAAAATTCACGTATTTAAGAAAAAAATTCTCCATGATAAATTCAATTAAGAATTTAATCAAGTGAGAGGTTCAATTAAAAATCCATAAATAATTGATGTATATATAAAATAAAATTTATTAAAGGGAAAAAGAGTTAATAGGTTTTATTGGAAAATCAAAATAAGCTTGGTAGGCGTATTAGAAAATCCACGGGCTTGTTAAAAACTCTAAATAGGCTTATTGGACTGATTCAAAAATAAAAATGAGTTTATTGGGGAATATAAAATGGACTTGATATTTTGTTAAAAATTCATGGGCTTTGAAGCCCATTAGATTAAAAATTTCTTTGGCCTATATAAATAAAAAATAAATAAATAAATAAAAATTTTCATAAAAAAATTTCAGGTGAAGGAAATTAATTAAAAGGATCTTTATGGAAATTTGGAAGAAATGTCCAAAAACAAGACAATTCTAAAATACGAGGGCTTAAAAAGAAATTTAGTGCACTAAATGAAAACTTCTATATTATGAAGATATAAAATTAATGAAAAAAACTTTATGAATAGAAAGAAACAAAATTTCATGCTTGGATTTTTTTTTTCTTTAGTAGAAAAAAATTCATGTAATGGAAAATTTCATGTTTTATTTTACTAAAATATTTGAAAAATATCCCAACTTTTGAATCTAAAAAAAAAAAATTTTTTGTAAATAAATTGAAAAATTTTATGCGTAAAAAAAGCAATTAAAAACTCTAAATTTGTAAAAGGTTAATGAGAAAAACCCTTACCAAAAAAATTGTATCAAAAAAAAATTAGAAATTATAAAAATAAATTGGAATTCCAAAAGCTAGATCCATACTATTTTTTGAAAATATCCAAAAAGGTTTAAAATTCTAAACTTGGGAAAATCCTGCAAAAAAAACTTTATAGAGTAAAAAAGTTTGTATTTTAGACAAGATAATTTCAACAATAAGTCCAAATTTAGAAAAATGAGCTGAATTCAACACCTTGCTTAAAATATTAATCGATAGAAATAAAAAATCTAGAATCTAGACCAAATTTTACCCAAAAATTTTCGTAAGCAGGACACTCGTGGCATTGTGAAAATTTCAAAATTAATTAATAGATTTGATAACTTGACACCTTGTAGTATAAAATGCCAATATAGACTTTTTCTTGAACATTTTATTTTTTTCGGGGTGAGTATAGGTGTAAATATACACGGGTATTAGTAAAAAGATACGAGAGTCAAATAAAAAATCCAAAAAATCTTAAAAATGGGAAAATTGGCCATAACCTCCTATGCGAAAGTAAACTTCAAAATTCAACAAAGGGGTATTGAAAAGCTAATTTTCCTCCTTAATAGTCATCTTTTTTATTCGAAATTTGTTCTCTATGACCCTTGAAACTATAATTTTTTGGTCGCACACACGAACGGCCATCCAGGTGTGACAAAACAAGTCTCGAAAAGGCTTAACCCTCATGGAGGGGGTGGACCCCCAATGGGACGACCACCAGTTCTTGATCTTGGATATTTCAAATTGTTGAAAAAGAGGCACAGACAAAATTAGGTGTCTACAATTTTTATCAAATAAAGAATAATATATATCTATAAAATATTATGGTGTAAACATAAAAAATATGTCACATTATTTATATTTTAAAACATAAAAAAAGAAAAGTATTAAGTTACTAAAGATTAAATTTTAAAAAAACATATTTTTTTAAAAATAAAGTAAAAAATAATATGGGCATACCTAAATGAGTTTGCATTACCCATTAATATACGCTGGCTTAGGTAAAATTTAAAGCCCATATTTCAAGTTAAGACGAGCTTACTGCAAGTTGGGCCGAGAGCTGTTTCTAACCCTTGGCCACCTTCCTCCTATCAATAGGGCGAGAAGGCCTCCTATTATCATCTTGGAAGCTTGAAAAATTTTTAAAGGAAAAAAAGAAGATGGAAAAGAAAGACAAAAGAGAAAAAATGAAAAAAGAAAGAAAATTTTGCAAAATTTGTCTAAGGTAGATTTCTACCTATTTTTTTTTTCTCTTAACACATTCATCTTTATTATGTATTTTTTTTTATGTTCTTTTTTCTTTCTAAGTTATTTTTTTCTTTGATATTTTCCATTAGTACAAGCTTGATAATCCTAAGCACTTATTTAGGGGATGCTTAAGCTATGTCTAAAAATAGATTTTAAGGCCAAACTTTGAGCAAAAAATTTTGTATTTTTAAGTTCTTGTTAATTTATTTAATTTATGGTTACATTTAGTTTAATGTTGTTATATTAAAAGCTTTATGATCCTAAATCATTTACTTAGGTGATTTGCTAGAGATAAAGGTTCCAAGCCTTTTTAGATGGCCAACAATGAGCGAAATTCCTTTCTTTAATAATCATGTTCATTTATTTAGTTTAATGCAATTTTTAATTTAAGTGTTAATTTAAAAGCTTGATTATCCTAAGTCATTTTCTTAGGTGATTTGTTTGAGCTAAAGGTTTCCAAGCCTTTTTTTAGTGGTCAAGCATGTGCAAAATTCCTTTCTTTAATTTTCATGTTGATTTATTTAGTTTAATGCAATATTTACTTAAGTGTAGATTTAAAAGTTTAATGATTCTTAGCTTAAGCTTAGGTGATGACTTGAGCTAAATGTTTCTAACCTTTTTAATGGCCAAGCATGAGCAAAAATGTTACTTTTAATGTTATTTAAATTATGTTCATTTACTATCCTTGTTATGATTCTTGTTAGTAACATTTATGCAATTTACTTTATTTTTCTTTCCATTCTTGTTATTATTTATGTTAATGTTCTTTACTATATTGTTACTTTATTTATTTATTTTATGTTCATTTTATTTTACTTAATTTACTTCATGTTCTTTATTTACTTGTATTATTATTATTGTTTTTATTTATTATTCAAAGTCCATATTGTTGTTCATGCATTGTTCATACTAAGGATTTCTCAAAGTGGGTTTGGGATTTTCTATCCTAAATTCACCTATGATATCTTCTATCATTTTGATTGAGAAGAAAAATAATTTTTTTTAAAGGGATTTAAGGTTTGGCTAAATCACCTAAGGCTATTTTTGTAATTTTTCTAAGTCAAATATGTATACCTAGGATTATTTTAGTCTTGGCTGAAACTTATAGGGTTGTGTTGGTAATTTTTCAAGTCAAACAAGCATACATAAGGTCACTTTTTTCATTTGGCATAACCCATGTTATGCATAAACACATTTATTAAAGGGTTTGGTTAAGATAATGATTTATTACTTTCGATAATAGGATTCCTCCTACAAGATGACAAAGACACATTCCCAGTAATATGTTATTTTAGTATTTAGTTTAACAAGCCTTAATATAAGATTCTTAGTTTGGTTGACAGGCATATAAGATTCCTAATTTTCTTTGTTTATTAAATTACCTTCTAAGCAAAAATGATAAAATTTTTTAAGTTACACATATTTATTAATTTATTAAACCAATATAGTATTATTTTATAGAAAATTTAATTACAAACTAAAATAAAACTACAATATATTAAGAATCGAATATTTTTAAAGTAAAAAAAAAAAACTACTATTTTAAGTCTCAAATAATGCCATAATTAAAGTATCAAATATACATCAAATTGTTCAAATTTAGAAGAAAATTGAAATCATTTACCAATATACAAAATAACTAACAAAGACAACACAAGCCCCAAAATCCCAACCCTCAAAGGAAAGAGACATCCCGTAATGAGTAAATTGAAACGCAATCAAACATTACCACAAACCTAACCCATTATTGAAAGAACAATTGGAATTAACAATAAAGCTCAAGGCTTTACCTCATTGCTTCCATTAATTGAGTGGCAATACCTTTTCTCTTCTTAGAAATAAAATTAAAATGTCAGCAAAAAGTGATAAGTGCTATTACGGAAATCAAAGCATACTAGAGTATATGATAAAATTTTAGAACAATAAAAATCATTTACTAGCACAATTGGATGAGTTAAAATGAATTTTTCTAAATTATGCATAATGTCCCAATCTTGCAGCTACTAATACAATAGTATCCTAATGTACCCACCTTCAACATAGTTCAAACCATAAATAAAGAAGTAAAATAAAGCAAAACAAATCAAACAATGACAATATAGTGGTTACCTAGATTGTAGAATATCTAAACAAGCAATACTCATATTCAACAATTAAAAATTAAATCAAAATCAATACAAAAAGGATTTCTTTCAATGATGAGTGTACTCACCGTCACACTAAATGACTTAGGTTTTTTTCTCTTTACAGTAATGAGTCACAAAGATTTCATCGTTTCTTTTCTTGAAAAAGAGAATAAAGTGATTTTCTGAGATTTCTTGTTTTTCTTAGGAAGCAAAGAATTCTACAAAATCTGCAAGCTAACAAAAAAAACCTAAGAATAATCAAATGCAAACAGTTTTCTCGAAAACTATAATAAATCCCATAATAAACCTTAAAATCAAAAGCCTATACCCATAATAAAAACCTCAATAGAAACCCAAAACATAACCCATAATTAAAATCTCAATAGAAAGGTCAAAACAAAAACCCAAATTAAAAATCAAAACCTCAAAATCAAATCCCAAAAATAACCTAAATTCATAACCATAATAAGAAAATCAAAGCCCAAAATTTGCCCTAAATTTGAAACCTTATCCCAATTTCAAAATGTAATAAACAATAATAATCAAAAACTTAAAATGTAAACATATACTAATAAGTGAAAAGTGAAAATCAAACCATACTTGCAAATGTATGATGTCAATTGAAAGATGGGAGAATAGTGTACTATGGACTACTAACAAAAACAAAAAGCTGAAGTAGTTGAATGTGATTAATGGTATACATTATAATAGCATAAAACATAGGGATAAAATTGCAACAAATTTTACATTTTAAGGGGAATTTAACATAACCTTAGAAAAAAGGCCTAGTGGGGGTAGACTTTCTTCAGGTGGAATGAACATTTTCAAGGCCCATTTAGTTGTATTTAAATGGTTGCATGTACCAATGACAGAAAAATCATCATTTCAAGGGTCGTAGAGAACAAATCTCAGATAAAAAGATGAAAATCAAGGTAAAATAATTAGCTTTTAATTTTATACTTGAGAAATTTTGAAATTTATTCTTTCGGATGTTATTACGATCAAATTTCCCATTTTTTGAAATTTTTTAAAATTTTTCGTAAAATTTGAAAAGTTGACCGTGGTATATTTTTATCGATATTTATGAAGTATTTATGCCAATACTCACTTCAAAAAATAAAAAATATTCAAGAAAAAATTTGTATTGGCATTTTTTAACATAAGGTATCAAGTTGTTAATTTTGAGGCTTAAATTTGAATTTTTTACAGTATCACGAGTACCATACTTGTGAAATTTTCTCAGTAAAAATTATTTCGGATTTCAAGTTTTCATCTTTATCATTTTTATAAATAAATCTTTTGATTAATGTGTTGGCTAAAATTCATTTTTATTAAATTTGAACATATTTTTAAAATTTTTTGTTTTCAAGATACGGAGTTTTCAACTCTGTAAATTTTTTTGGGAGGATTTTTTTGAGTTTATAATTTTTAAAATTCTTCAAATATTTTTATTAAATTCATATTAAATTATTTTTTTGAAAATTCAATTTATTTATGAGATTTTATTTTTTTTCAAATGATAATTTTTTTCTAAAAGGGTTTTTGCTTGTAAAATTTTATGAGTTTAAAATTTTTAATTATCTTTTTCTTGCACATAAAATTTTTTAAAAATTCTTTTTTGAAATTTTTATATGAAAATTTTATTAATTTTATTTTTAAATGACCAAAATTTATTTTTCTCATTTCATGGGCCTTAAAACTCGTAAAATTTTTGAATAAGCCCAATAAGCCCATAATTTTTTGAAAGGCCCAATGAGCCCATTTTTGTTTTTTAATAAGCTCAAAACCCTTGTTTTGATTAAATTTTTAATTAAATTTGTTATGTAGAATTTTGTTCTTTGAATACATAGTTTTTAATTTGATTTAGTACCCATAATTTGTTTTTATTCAAATTAAATTTTTTCTCTTCCACATTTCTAGAGCTTGATAATGCCATGCATGATGCAATCCACAAAATGAAAAGTATAATTAAATTAAATCAAATCAAAGTCTATAAATAGGGGATGGTTTGTTCATTTTGAAGGCTTTAGCTTTCCATGAGGGAAAAAAAACAAAGAAAACATTAAAAATTTTTAGATTTTCAACCTTTTTAAAGGTATTTTACTTGTAAAATTTTAATTTTTGTTCATTTCTTGTCTGATTCATATTTTTAATAAGCCTAATGAATACTTAT
>JBBYHL010014011.1:0-11643 GCA_038381835.1 Adansonia madagascariensis
GAGGTCACAGCTTTCAGGGAGCGAGCGGCCGCATTCATTCCACGTTTACATTCAATAAAATATACGTGGCTGGTTAAGTGCAGATGATTCACTTAATATTATAACGTATGCTTTCATTCTTTTTTAATTTCTCATTTAAGCTTGACTTACCTTTATTGGAAAAACACATTAACAAGAACAATGTTTAAATTAAAGGGAATTAATTGTCTATAAAAGTTTAATACTTTGTTACAATGATGTCTTTTGATTTTTTAAAGCGTTGGTCGGATCATTAGTATCAAAGGAAAGTGAAGTTAATTTACGAACTCAAAAATAAATAAATAAATAAAGAGATGTCGAAGTTTACATTTTAAAATATATTTTGATGTCTAAATCAATGATTATAAAATTTTTTTTGACAAACAAATGAACTATGAAGAAGTATATAAAAAGCTTGTTTGAAAAACGTTTATTTCTTTTTTTATACCTTATCGTATTGCTTTTAATTTGAAAACTATATGATGAGAAATGAGTGTCGAAATAAAAGTTTAAGATATCCAATAGCAAGATCACTTTAGATAAATAGTATCCAACTATTCATCAACAAATTATGACAGAAGAAAACTGAAAAAAAAAAGTGTAATTATATTATTATAATACTTTTGATTGAATTTAGTATAAATAGTTAAGTAACATCAATTCAAATAAGTGAATTGGTCAAAAAAAAACTCAAAACTAAAATAATAACAAAAAATATATATTTATATCTTTTTAAATTTATTATTTAAAAATTAAAAATATAAACTTTTACTATAAAAATTACTTAAATAACTTACCTCTTTAAAATAGAAAAAAGAAAAAGAAAAAACCTCACTCCCATCGTGGGTTTACCAAAGTCTATTAAGATAATTATTTAAGTTGCAATTCTTAGAATTATTTTATTATGAAAAATGTTAATGGGAGACTATCTATATATATATATATATATATATATCATTTTGCTTATTTTTACGTGATCATTATGTTCATAATAAAAAGGCACAGATCATCTTTTATTATAAACAATGAAATAATCATTTAAAAAATATTTTTTTTCATGAAATAATCATTTAAATTGAGAGCATGCTTTGATAGATTAAAACAAATAAATCAATTAGCAAAATTGGAAAGTTAAATTCACACTCACAGTAGTACATATCTCAAATGCTATTGGTTCTACCCATATATTATATATATATATATATATATTTTTTAAATTTTGGGTATAGTCCATAAATTTCACTAATTATATGGAGTGAAACTAGAAAGAATTTTATAAGCGGTCTGGTTTAAATTTTTTCATTCAATTAAAACAAAAGCCCAGCCAAGCCAAGCCGGAAGGAGGAAATTCTTAAACAGCTGAGGCTAAGAGCCGGAGCCCAGAGCCACTCGTACAAGATCTTCTAGAAGCTTTAACTAAAACAAATATGAAATTCAGACATTAACTGCCATGTCAGCATGCGCAGGACAAAACAAACAGTTACAACGCAACACACACGGTTTTTTTCATTCTTCTGCTTTTATATTATTTATTATTTAATAATTTTAAAAATAATATAATTAAATGATATAAATATATTATAAAAATAATAAATATATAAAAATAATAAATAGGATATAAATAAATATGTTCATTGATTAGATTAAATTTGATTATGGTCAAAACTCTCAAATCTCTTATTTATGCTAATTCTATTTTTATTTATAAATTGATTTTATTATTTAAAAAATTAAATATTATATTTATTTTTATAATTAAATTAAATTTAAATATTTTTATTTGATAAATCAATTTTAAGGAACTCAAATTATTTAATATTATTTTTAAATTAATTCAATACAAATTATATTTATCATATAAAATAAATTATCTAATATTTAAATAAATTTAAATATAAATAAATTAATATCTCTAAATTAATATATAAAATATTTTTTTTAATGTATTTAATTTTTATATAAATATATAATATTTTAAATATAATTATATAAAAAAATAACTTCAACCTAATGTTAACAGCCTAATACGCCACTTCAAAGTCTCTATCTTTGACCGCTATAAATACAAACTCCTATCTCTTTTTCGTTTGTTCTCTCGTCCAAGCCGAAACCAAAAGAAAAATCCTTCATTGTCATATTATTTTACTATATTACCCTTCCTTCGATCCTCCCAATGTATGCAGTTGCAACCCTCTCTTCTCCTCTTGCCATCAGATCCATCAACAATCGCTTTCCGATTTCGCGACCCCATAAGACGGCGACCATGAGAAAGTCGGTGCTGACGGCGGCTGCGTCTATCAAGTTTGCTACCGCCACGGGCAACGAGGTGGCTGTGGCGAGGGCGGGGAGTTTGTATGAGATACTAGAGGTGGAGACAACGGCGTCGTTTAACGAGATCAAGACGGCGTACCGGAGCTTGGCCAAGGTGTACCATCCTGACGCGATGGGATCATCGTCGGACGGCCGTGCTTTTATAGAGATACGCAACGCATACACGACGTTGTCGGATCCGACTGCGAGGGCCGTGTATGATATGTCGTTGGGGACACGTTCGAGGTGGGTCAGGACTCGGGTGTACCCGACTCGAAGATGGGAAACCGATCAGTGCTGGTAGAAGGTAGAGGAATTAATGTATAGTTGTCTAGGACACAGTTGATGTCTGGGTAAATCAAAATTTAGGAGATTTTCGACACCATCACATCTTATGTCACTTGACGTCTCAATGTCGTCAGAATTTGCTGTAAATTTTCTTATTCTTTTGTTTTATCAGCGGGGAATTCAGGAAATACACATTTTTTTTCCCTTATGCTGGAGAAAATGTTTATATCTTTCTTGGAGCTGCAAGAAAGATAGTAATTTTTTTAGAAGAAATTTTCTATCATGGAAAAAGATTTTAAAAGCTGGGTGTTTGAGTTTGATTTTTGGCAATGCCATTGTTCAATGTTCATTGGCATTTTTTCTTCGCACCCTTTAATTAAAACTTAAACCATCATTCACGACCAGAAGAAACGAGTGCCTTTGCATCAACTTCAACATGTTCAAAAACCCATTTATTACTCCTGGATGGTGTCAAAAATCATGAGAAACCCTCAAAATTTCCTGGACAGTCCTTCCTTCCAGTTCCAGGCAATCCATTAACAAGCAAAGCAGCGAGTCTTTTAGTTAACACGGAAATAGAATCAGCTTCATAGACAACTTTCTTCTCTTTATCAAAGATAAAGCCCTCAACCAAACCTGACAAACACGTCCCTGAACTTTATTCTACTTGGTTTTGAATTGGATATTTCCAGCTTTTTGCCATAAAACATAAAGCTGCTCATACCTTGGCCTTCCGTTCTTCAACAGATTTAAAATTTTTGATGATTTCTTGGAGCTTAGCAGGAACTTTTTCCTTGTGTTGGTGTTGGTTGGGAGATATTGATTCAGCTGGGATTTGTTGTCAAAGAAGGAAAATTTTGGAGGGTTTCGAAGGGGAAGGAAGGGCTTTGTTGGATTTAGAGATTATGTATTTCAAAGTGAAAAAGCGAGCAGAAGTGAGAATATTTTGAATTTTCGTTGATTTGAAGCAGAGGATTCCAAAGGAACCACCCTTACCAAAATCTCATATATATAATCATCCTATTTGACTCATAATTTGAGCAAAGAGGATTATGAAGGGGGAAAAAAATTCCTAAAAAGCATCCACAAATCCGAAAACCAAGATATAAAAATCAAGGTGAAATGGCTATTAGGGTAGAAGACAAATGTCAGCAGGAGCTGCAGAGTATGAGAACATACAAATCAGAAATACGACTAATTCTTAATAGTCCAAATTCTCTATTCGTTACAAAATCAGGACCCGGATTTACTGTACTCCAAAGCAGAAGGTCCTTCATGCAAACAAACAACAAACTTGTACAACCTTTCGAATACCAAAACCCTCCTTGTTCCTCATTTACAAGTCATTAGAACATAGTTGATGACGTAAAAGAGAGCACGGATGCTGGCATGTTCAGTGCCGGTAAGCAGAGGTGAACTACTTATCTCATGCGCTCTCTTATAGACTTCCTGGAAGATTGGCCGAACGTGCACTGCAATCATCTGGTCGCCAGGGTTTATAGCGGTGGCCACGTCCACCATCCATGTGAGTTTTCGTGGTGTGTCCTTGCTGATATCACATGCTAATTGCTGCAAGAGGGCGAGCAGCACTCCTTGACTCAAAGGATAAGGGGCGGTTGACAGAATGCTTCGTAGATCAACCTAGCAAATGGTAAAATAATAAGATTTCATACCAACAGCAGAGTCTTACAACCAAAGGTTCAATGCAAAATTTGGGATTAGAAGCACTAGGAAAAATAAAAGGGTTGGAAGGATGATACATGGAATAATGACACCGAAAATCGATATGAATTTGAAATCATTAACTCAGCCAGAATTGATGATTTAGACTTCATATAATCTTTACAGTTAAAAGGTACAGAAATACCTGTGAACATAACCATGAAACAATAGAGAGGTCACTTCTTTGCAGGGCATTAGTGAAAGCTTCATCATATTTGCGTTCAGATAACAGTTGTGATAGCTCTTTTGTTGGGTCAATGGGCATCTCAACCTGAGGCATGGATAGAAAGTCCTTTCAGATTAAAGTAGTAGGAACAACTGAAACATTTATTTAAAAAAAAAAAAGTGATACTGAACAGCCAGATTTGAGTTTGAAAGTCCAGGTTTATTAAGTATCAAATTCTTGCATAGAAACCAAAAGTAAATGGGTGAAACAAGCATACCTTGTCATGGAGAGCACCTAAAGGTCCATTGCTGATTTGGGAAGCCAAAGGACCTCCAGTGTTCGAGTTAGATCCAGCAGCTGCCATTGCTATAAGTTTTCGCTGTCCATCAGCAAGTTCTCCACTTAAGGTTTTAGCAATCGATGATACAGAATTAATGGCATCCTGCAATTAAAAGATATTTCAAAGGAGAAAATTATAAAAAAATACTTTCTGAAAAACAACAGCAAACTAACAAACACACACTTTGAATGCCTAAAAAGAAGCAAATAACATTGCCTGTTTCAATGCAAACTACCTCAAATGGCCAAAAAGAACCACCAGACACCAATAATCCTTACCTTTAAGATATTCAACATCTAATGCTGAAAATGTTATAAATCTTGGAAAAAGAACAAAATTAATCAGCCTTCTACTGAGAACAGTAAATAAGAGACAGTAAATATACCCTTAAAGCAATTTCCAAAGAAGAACTTGCAGATTCTAATTGTTGATGAGCTGCGTTGGTATGTTCAATCATCCCTTTCTTAAATGCAGCATCTACTTGCTCAAACATGGCCTTGCATGACATCTCAAAGGCAGGGATCACTAAAGCTTCCACACTTGTCCTCAAAGCCTCCTAAACATATGAAAAAAAAAAAAAAAAAGGATAGATGAACAACCAGAAATTGTCTGGAATATACCAAATCACAAAAGTTAGCTTTGAGCATACCTGGAGTGCTTGCCTACCAGAAGTTTGAAACTGTGCTTGAATTTGCCTGGCAACAATTGCTTCAAGTTTTGAATTAACAGACTTTTCTAATTGATTCACGACCTTATCTCCAACCCCTCTCTGTGATACAGAGGACTAGTTAGATTCCACTAAGACAGCTTGCTAGCAAAAGAAGATCTTTAGAAGCCTAACCTGGAAGGACTCAGTAATGACTGAAGTTACTGTTTTCTCTATTGTTGGAGTGATTGTACGAATTACAGCAGGTCCAACCCCGGCTAATTCCTTCTTGACTGCTTTGTCCAACATAACTGCCAAGTCCTTGTTTATAAAATTAGTGATGAAACTCGTTATTTGCTGTGTACGTTCTCGCAACAACTTCTCATTTTTTGCATTCTCTTCTTGAAAACGAGCCCATAGAGCATCGGTGTTAGCCTTACAGACTTTCTCAATGCTCCGTCCTAGAGCTGACTCTAGTCTTCTGCCTTCTTTAGTAACGAGGAGGTTGACAACATTCGAAATTTGTTTCTGCATTTCCTTTTGAGTTGTCATTAGCTGCAAGAATGATTGAAATCATAGTCAAGATACCATATACGGTGCAGAAAAGAAGTTCTAAACCATATTTGTTTACAAAAGCATGCTAACACATTGCTAAGTGAAACATAAAAAATGAATAATAGGGAAAAATGTCATAATTATATAGGGGCACCTGGGTGAATTTTTAAATAAATGACTAAATGTCAACTTTTATATAGGGGCTAAATTAAATCTACCAAAATTATGAAACCATTGATGGACATTAGCCCAATTCAAACTGTTAAAGACTACTTGAGAGCACTCAAAGTGCATTAATTTCTTTTATTTATACCACTCTCCCAACATATTAAATTAACACAGCAAAAGAGAAAAAAAAAAATGCACATACAACAGATGCATGGAGGTATAATCCTTCTTTTGCCAATTCCATCTATAGGCAATCACCTGATTAAGCATCTCTTGCATAGCCACAAGTTGAGGAACAGCACCCGTTGTATGGAGATTGGAATTCGCATCTGGGTCAATAGAATCTGCAGAATTGAAAGCACTTGAAGATGGAGAAGAGGGAACAGATGCTTGAGAGCTTTTCCCCTTATGCTTCTTCCCTTTTGCACCTGGTGCTGGTGATTGCAGATGTGTAGAATGAATGGCTGCTTCCAAAACCTTTCCAGACAGATCATTGCTGGAATCGTGGATTTCTTCCTCGCTAGCATTAGGTTGCACAAGCGACCCTGATGCACCAACACCATCCGCTTGGTGAGATTCGTTGACAATGTAAGCATCCCTTGCCATCTGAATACCAAGATCTGAAGCCTGAGAACAAAACAATCTCTCTCTATTTTCCAAATTTCGATGTTGGGAGTCTCCATGGGAACCAAACTCATTGTTCTGAGGAGATCTTGTTTCACCCACCACCTTTACCTCCACCTCAGCATTGTGCAAATCATTGTTGACAACCACATCCTGAATGTTCACCTCACCTTCACTCTTTCCCTCAGTGACATTAATAGTTTCAGAAGATGATGCAGCCATCAATATCTCAGAAGGAGTCACAAGATGAGTTGTATGCTTGAAAATGATAGGCGGATTACATGCACTAGATTTCTCTTCTGATACAATTTTCTTCTCATCATTCCTTGAACCATCTTCCAATGAATGCATATCAGACAAATTTGCTTGAGCAGTGTCCATTTGTCTGTCAACTTGATAATCAGCAACCAGTTGGTTTCTAACATGATCGCCAAGCTGGGAAGTTGGCTCGAAGCTATTTGACGGACTGTGAAAACCAGAGGGCTTCCTAGACAACCTAGGACTAGGAGGGAGTGGCGGCGGTGATGCAGCACTAATAATATCAGCGTCACTTGCTGTTGATGCCAAAGCAGCAGGAGCAGATTTAGAATCAACATTCAAACTACTAAACTCTTGTGTAGTGTTTGCCTCAATAGAACGGGGGCTTGAAGGATACGTAGCTGCAGTTGAATTTTCAGAGCTAGCTACTTGTGTACTTGATTTGAGAACTGAACTATAAAGGGGTAATTCAGAAGGTTTATTTCGCGATGGATCGAAAGCATCAAAACCTTCAGTGTTAGTTGCATCACGTGAAACACCCGAATCCAACTTCTCTAAGCCAGTATTTTCTAGTGGTGGTGGGATGCATTGGCATAACTCCAAAGCATACTGCTGGATAGCCTGTGTCTGAACACAATATATTTTAACAGTATGTTCATCAGGAGGATCACTTGTTCCAGTAAAACTTAATATGGGCATAGTTACAGTGAACTCCGCTATGTAATCCATGCATGTTGCTGCCGGACAAGAACCATATTCTAGGTGTACAGCATATATTGCATTTCTTTTAGCATTTGCAAGTAAGAAAAGGCCTGCTTGAGATAATGCAACAACTTGATTGAAGAATGCTTCTTTAGTTTGAGATTCAGCAGAACTCTTCAATTCTAATGACTGGATGCAAGTCCAAGTTTCAGTATTGCTTGGAAGTAGCCAACCCTCTTCACTTGCTGAGGTCCAAATTTTGATTTCTTGATTTAGGGGACCCTGAAAAAGATTGTCAAAATTTTCTGTGAGATAACACAGATAAATAGATATTCATTAGAATAACAACATTGTTCCATGAAAAAGTAAATCAGAAATAAAATATTGAAACTAAAAATTAGTAAAAATAAAATTAAACCACATTTAAACTGAACTCAAAAGGTAAATATTCAGACTCCTATGCCATATTAAACATATCGATAAAAATTTACACAATTATGCTCTTTACAACAAATTGGTGTGCAACAAAAAGGCAGAAGCATTATATATATATATATATATATATATATATATATATAGAGAGGGAGAGAGAGAGAGAGAGAGAGAGAGAGAGTGGGAATGCATCCATAGGCATAGCCATAGCCATAGGCGAGTTTGGATGTTGCATAAATTGTCTTTGTGAATTGCGATTTTGTGTTGGTACCTTTTGTTAGTGTCGTAAGACAGGAAAGGAACCTATATACATTTATGGGGCAGTCAAATTTGTGTCTGTTGGAGGCCTGCCGACAGCTGCCAGATTTTTTTTTTAATCTAAGATATCGTTTAGTATTATTTTGGTATAATTCTTAAGTTTAAAAATTATTTTTACCATAAATGTAATTTAAATAAGTTAAAAATTTTAATTTTGAGGTTTAAAATCATAATTTGATAATTCAAATAAAAAAATTAATAAAATAAAATTTGTGAAATATAAAAACTAATTTTTGAAATAAATAATTTTATTATAATCACATTTCTAAAATTTTTATTATTTATTTTATTTTTCTACATTTTAATTAAGGTAGTCAGTATTATATGGATGGACGTACTGTTTTTATTCTGGTACAGGTACATATCGGTATTAGTATATTTTGATGTACTGTTTTGAGTTTATCGGAGTTTGAATATTTTTAGTTTATATATATGAAAAATATTTTCAAATATGAAATAAATGAGATTAAATAAATTTTATATATTAAATATTCATCAATTATATATAATTTTTTTTTAAAAAAATTTTATCAAATATAAGAAAATAAATATTAGTTAAGTAGTAAAGCTAAAATTTTTTAATGATTATTAAATTTATGAATAATTATGTCTAATATTCATTAAATATATAAGTAATTATGTATAATATTCATCATATTTAATATCAATGTTGGTTTAACTTTTTTGTACAACCTTATATTATGGATCAGTTGGTATAGTTATTTTCGGTCGGTACCACCAAAATAGGCCGGTACTTACCGGTACGGCCAGTACAGACTGAAATCAAGATCGAAACGAAATCAACTATCTTCGGTATCGTTATATGTCGAAACCAATACGTACCGACCGGTACTAGTATCGGTACGGTACCAATAACATTAATTTTAACACCTTAAATTAATTTTTACAATAATATTTTAGTTAGAGGTTTTTTTTTAATACAAATTTAGTGGAGTTTTTCTTTTTGAGATTATTAAGATTTTTTTTTTTTTTTTTGGAGTTTGATGCTAACGCTTCTGTTGTTAAGGTTATCTTCGGTCATCTTCCTAGTTGTATCGTTCTGGATATTTATGCTGATGATGCTTGGTGAGGGCATGCGTCCACGTAGGACATGAAAGAAATTCTTTACTTTGTCAAGGGCATTTAAAATGGGTTTAAAGGTTTTTAAAGGATAAATTTTAAATTGTGGATCGAAATTGTTTAATTTTCGTAATCTATATTATTAATAAAATATTTGACGTAGTTCGATATTAACGAGTCAATTAATACTAATTCGATTAGTGAATTTACACAAAAATTTTAAATGTATGATAATAAATATATAAAATAAAAAATAAAATTATGATTTAATATCAAATTTTAAGTATTTAAATTATTTTTTAATTTATTCAAAATTATTTGAAAAAAAAGAAAAAAAAAACAACCTAGCGGCCCATGTTTTCATACTTTACGTTGCCTCTTTCTGTTTCACCTACTTTTCTCACATTTTCTTTTTTAATAAAATTTTTTACGTTTTTTTTCTTTCATCTACGTTCTAAGCGTTACACAATCTAATAGATGAAGTGGGAAAGATACAATAGTTTATATCCATACCATTATTAATTTTCTCGGTTGAGTTAGTGCGTGTCACGAGTTAAATAATATCTATTTAATTAAAAAATTAAATAAAATAAAAAATAAGCACTAATATAATAAAAGTATTTATATTTTTTTTAAAATTTTTTTATATAATATATTATTAAAATACTCATCCACTCTCTTAAAAAAAAAAAAAGAAATTACTACTCTTTTATAAAAACTGTTCATATATGTGTTTTACATCATATTTTTTTCATCTACCAAGTTGCAGGAGTAATATAATTCTAGCATATAGTAAGATGTTGAAGTAAAGAAAATTATATCATAAACCAGAATTTTTTTTATTAACTTTTTCCACAATTTTCTTTCGTCAAATTTTTTTTAAAGAAATCATTAATAGTTATTAATTTTGTTTGTTTTTTATTTAAATTATCAAAAATTGAATGGAAAACTAAGAGTTACTAAACTTTGTAAACGATTGTTAACAGTTATTAATATTTTATTATTATTTTTTCAGCTATATAAATATAATAATTTTAAATTTGATATAATTATACATAAAAATTTAATATTAAAAAAAATTAAAACATGAATCAAATATTGTACAATACACAAAAATATAAATATATTAAAAAATATATAAATATAAATTATTATTATTATATTATAATTTATATAAAATAAATAATATTATAAACATAATTAACAATGCGTGAGAAATAAAATAAAAATAATGTTAAGTAACCCATCTGTCGTTACGTTCAGGTAGTCTGTCACTCTCATAAACTAATGCTAATTTAAGTTATTGCAATATTTTTGTCGTTTTCTTAATTGTACGTAGTTGTAAAGCTGCTATAATGATAATAATAATAATAATAAAAAATAAAAAATCTCGAATTATATAATTTTATTTAAATAAAAAATTATCTTTTTATTAAACTCAAATAAATTTTTAATATTTTTAATTTACATTCAAATAATTCTTTAAGCTATAATTTATACCAAAATAAATCTTAATTTTAAATTTATACTTAAATAAACTTTTAACATAAATCTATATTTCATTTGAAATAAACATTTATTTATATACAAATTAAAATATAAAAAATTTGAATATAATAAATGTATAAAGAAGTATTTGACAAAAATAAAATATTTTAAAAGATTTTTTTTTCTTTTTAGTATTTTAAATTATTCGTAGACCTTAAAGTTTTGGCATGATTTTCTAATTTTTAAGTGCTATTTAATGTCTTCCTATTTACCCTTTTTTTTTTAATTTAAATGTAATTAGTTCTTAATTTCTTTTTTTCTTGCTACAATGAGAAAAATAAAACTCAAATGGCTGCGCCATGAAAAAGTTGTCTCTAATTACCGATCTTTGTTCTGGTGGATTTTCAGGCTTTCTAAACTGCATTTAGAACCAACAATTATGATGTCAAACTTGGAATTTAACTATTTCTTAATTTGTTCTGAAATTAATCATTTTGGAGAAAGAACACCATAGATAAAAATGGGTTT
>JBBYHL010014021.1:0-11642 GCA_038381835.1 Adansonia madagascariensis
TATTAACAAGAAAAAGTGAAGCTTCTTACCAACTTTTCTGAGAAGGCATGCAACACACGGTAAGCATGTACTGAACCAGCATTGGTAACACACGGCACTCCCATGTCTAAATTGTTCCAGCATATGGAAACGTGTCCAAACTACATAAGATATTTTACAAAAGTTAGAACGTCTAGAAAGGATGTAATCCGAAACCACTTAGAGCAACAGAGAAATGAATTACTTCCTACGTATATAAACTAGGTAAACTCAACCAAAAGGACAGGTTAAACATAAAAATTGATAGACACTTGCTATACTCATAAAAATTTATGGGTCACACATCTAGAGTCCAAACGAAACTCAAACTTTTAAGATAACAGCGAGAAACACTTAAATCTTTCTCACTCAAAAGCGAAGATCAGCATAAGCCAATTTTTATTGTAGAGGACTCTTTCAGGTGTACCAGACAAAACGAGTGTTTTGTTCGCCATAGAATCATGCTTCCCAACAAATTAAGAAAACTCTAAATAGCTGAGAATGGTCGACAAAAAAAGTAAAGAAAATAAAAGGATTGGTGATGCCACAACAGGGGATGACAGATAACACAAAGAATGCAATTAGATTTACCAGATGTCCATCAGAGAATAAGCTTGTATATGGTCATGATTAAGAAGAACCAGAGGAAGAATATCAACCCACAATGATTCTAAACCCAGCTGCTCTAGTGTTGCAAGAAAATTCTGCCTAACACTGTCACAACACAATGGCTTGCATTTTACCACAAGACGGGAGTTTGGAACAGCGCATAATATCCTCGCCCAAACTTGCAATACCTTGGGTGTTATCTGATAAAGGTTCCAATAATAAGTTAATGATGAAAGCCATAACCAATTGGAAAAATTATGTCTAACTTTAATTATGGTTACCAAACAATATCTTTGCCAGGTTATTAAAGCTACCGAATGTAATGAGATCATTGGAAAGAGCAGACGTTGATGAAACAGGTCCAGCCTCTACAGGAGTATAACAAAGGAAGCATTGTAATCGAACTAACTCCTCAACGTGCCTGCCATTGGGCCTGCCATTGGATAGGATTATTGTCAGAGTAGAAATCACTTTGCACATCTCATCTAATGCAATAATTTCTAGCTGAAAAATATGGTCAGCAAAAGAAAAGCAAGACCTACTTCTGTTTTGTACCAGGAGGATCTGCAAATGAATCGGTTATTTGGTAATCAATGGTAGGCAAACCAGTAGTATTGGGATAGCCAATCCACATCACCTAGAGTAAAAAATATGACACAAATCAGAGAGACCTAGAAAATGCCTAGCCTACCATATGAAGCTTACCACATAAGCATAATCACCATGCATAAACCAAATACCCTAAGACCAACTCAAGTTACAGTCCAAAAGATTTCTTCTATTATGAAAATTTTCTAGTTCAATTGATGACAGAAGAACTTGAACAGGAACAGTCAAATGAAAACACAAAAAAGGTACCTTAAGCATACCTGAAGAGGTGCTGGTCGACATGCCACTGTTTGCAATTTATTGTTGGCTGTATGACCAATAAGCTCTACCAAGATGTCGATTTTATCATCTCTAACCATTCCACTTTTCATGACTTTCTCCCTAAATCTATTAGTTTTTGCATCAGCCTGCAAAATGATAGGAATGAGAGTTCAGAAGAAAAAATCCATCATAGAAACAAAAAGGTACGACTTTCACTAAGTTGTTTGTAATAGTAATACAATAACAAAAGTCATAATTCCAGATTTTTTTAGTAACTTACACATATATTACATTTTTTTTGGGGGAGGGGGTGGAGATAACAGGATATTGAATACATCACAATGATTTTTTGAACAAATTCTTGGCAAGATAAATATTGATGTGGACAACATAGTGACAAGAACAGAACAGCAGAGACGATTGCAGCTTTTGAAGATGATCACAAAGTCAAGAAAATATTTGTAATAAAGTTAGGGGCTTTGGCACAGCCATGACAACTGGCATTGGTTGTAATTACAGAGATTACTCTCAATGGAAGGTGAGAATAGAGGCAAAAAAGGGAGTGGTAATAATCCTAAAGCATTCTCAAGATATGGTACAGAAATATCATTTAAATTCGTATTTCAATTTCAAAGGGGAAGATATCAACTAAACATGCAAAGAAATACTCTGATATCTGTAGGATTATAGATGATGGAAGCTGTAAAAATAACTAAGCAATTCTCATAAATATAACTGAAGCATTAGTACCTTCACTACGGCAGAATAAACAACCACCTGGTAGTTCTCATAGCCATGATAAATAAGTGGGGCTTCGATGAAATAAGATACAGAATGAGTAAAATAATCTGGAGAAATATATCCAATCACAAGAGGTCGTTCTGGATCTTCTAGGTTGTCCCATGAATCGTATACAACCTCATAAATCGCCTTCCCCAGTCCCTGTTTTGGAGAAATCCAACTTAGAAAGCCTCAAGGAAGCCCAGTTTAAGATTTGTCAAAGACAATCTAAATTTCACCCAGTTTTAGAAAGATGCTAAATTGTATGCATATATAAATTATTGTGCCAAAAAATCCATAAATGGTCCAACATTTCATAAAATCAAAACATGGGCCTTGAAGGGAAAGTAAAAAGGGGTTATCCAAAATTTTCTTTTGGTATATGTTATCAAGAGTGCATAGCAGGGTATTGGAGATATAATCACTACACTTAACATCATATTGTCAATGTGGCTACTACTTTCATCATCCATTTCTTTCTAAAACTCTGGATCTTTCCAAAGTTTAAACTTCTGGACCTGTTTAGGCCTTTCAAGATACATTTTAATTGTCAGGACGAAAATACAAGGAAATTAGAAACAGTGTTGGCATTATGGCTTAAAAATATGCATTTATATGTTGCATGGGATAGAAACGTGTCCGATAGAAGGCTTCGACAATATAATACCAAATCGCAAAGAAAAAGCACATTTCAAAAACAAACAAATCATGACAAAGAAGCCATTGCACAAAGCAGGATTATGGCACGGCTGATAGAATATCGTTCAATATTTAACAGTTCTGCACTATGAATTAGCTCATACCTACATAAAATGCATGAATAAATAAGAAATAAACTATCTAAAGATAATAATCCAATAATAGCAGGAAGAATATTGTAGTGATGCAGCTAATAAAAAGATGCAATTAGTTCATATGATTGTTCTTAGATGGTTCCCAGGAAAACCACAAATTATATGGTAGTAATAACTACAAAATATTAAAAATAATACTAACAAATAGTTGACATTAAATGCAAGTTACAGTGATAGGAGTTCACTAAAACCTGTGATCCTCAAGAAGTTTATCATCCCCTTCATTTATATAGTTAAATTGCCAGCAGCTGATTCTGCGAACAACATAAAGTATGATACAAACAAAAGGGATCAATCATAAAATAAGGAGCTGAAACATCAGTGTGGAACCAGCATAGGCACCCAGTAGCTAACATAAACCATCATTTATCACTCACAAGAACAGCAAAAATATCTAAGATGTATCATAATGCGCCATCAATGAACAAACATCAGAAATAGCATTTTCATTAAAAAAGCATGCATACTAAAACTTTCTTTCTCCAGTTTTCTTGTCCATTTATTTTATAGGGGACATAAATATATTTAATTAGTCATGAAAGAACCAAAGATGCTCCAGGGTAACTAAACCTGCAATGTATCATATCAAATAACATGTATGGGGTGGAAAAGGAAAGTTGAAGGTGAATAGACATTTCAAGTGACAGAACTTATCCTACACTTAAATTTTTTTTCACTTGTTCTTTTTGCTTTTAATTGCATGAATTCCATCTCTCAGCAGGCCATTACCATTTAAACTATATAAGATTCATGTAGTGGTACCAGTCCTGCATTACGAGAATCAGGATCTATCGTAAGGCATTGCTCATAAGCTGTAATAGCCATGGATATATTGCCAGCATCTCTGTAAAGAACCCCTGAACATAGAGGACATGGAGAATAAATTAAAAACCATAAAAAAAATCCCAAAATATTTGAAATAAGATTGTGCATCTGTGAAAGGAAGCAATGGCCTCCTGTATAAGGCGTCCTAGTAGATTTTGAAACAACATAAGAAGCAAGAGAAAAACCTAAATTATTATAAGCTTCTGCATATGTGGGATTGGCAATGATAGCTTTCTCAATCATGCTAGCAGCAGCATCCATTTTACCCTGCCAATGGAAGGAACATAGTCAATCACTGTTTGAAACATAGTCATGACTAATTGTTAGATCTATAATTCCACTCAAAGCTGAACTGTATAGAAAACACCAAGGTTGTTCAATGATTGAGAGAAGTTTGGTTTGAATGACAAAGCCAACTGCAAGAAGATATTATTAATAATGAAGATCACGGAAAGCAATAGAGAAAGGCTTATCATGTTACATAAGCATCAAATATTGCCTGACAACACTCTCCAGCTTTATCAAGGTTGTCTCTATCTTTGTATATTACTCCTAAATTGTTGCATGCCTCTGCGCAATGGGTGTTAAAGTGGAAAGCAAGTTCATAGAATACAACTGCCTGCAAAAACAAAGAGTGATAGATTGTTATCTGATGCAACCATTGCAGAAACTACCTACAAACTATGTATACAAAAACCTGGTACCATCAATGATATTGATTACAATTCCCGAAAGAGAATTATGCACTTCCAAGAAAAATATCTTAAGTAATTATTTACCATATCAAACTTCCGCATTTCACCATAAGCAACCCCAGGATTATACATAGCATCTGCATAGTGCCAATTATAATATAAAGCCTTCTTGCAATATGCTACACTTTGGTCAATGTCTCCCTCCATTTTAACCTGAACAGACATATCACTGAATGCAAAATTACGGATAGAAAAACTGAGAAGTTATTTATTCTAAAGAAGGCACAAAGTGACGGACTACCACAAACAAGTCAAAAAGAGTTGTCAATGATGCAAGAAAGCATTTTGATCTAATGCAAGTGTTAGTTAAAGAATGAAAGGAACATGATACAAGATTCTGCAAACAATTATAGATGCCCAAGCCAATGACATTGTGACACAAGCAAATAATATGATAAGAAATTTGTGTTTTCTGATCATAGATGCATATACCATGGTTAGAGGGGCACTTTTCAAATATCTTGACCTACAGCCCCTATATTTTTCTTTTATAAGTAGTCTCCATGTATACAGTCACAGTTTAACTGCATCTGGTTATCAGGATGAAATAAGAAGTAATTTGCTTGAAACAACAGAAATTCAAACATTTACCAGAGCATCCTCATTATAAGCTCTAAGCAGTTTGATTGACTTCTACATGTACGTAATGCCTTGTTTGTCAAAAAGGTAAAACATGGTTTTACATTCTTCTAATTAAAAACAATTAATCTACAAAACCTATAATCCACACAGACAAAAAGCAACTGCCTAGACATTTACACCACACGTTGAAGACAGCAACCTACAAAAATCCAGACTACAGAGACGCAATATATTGCCAAACTAAATCTTATCGTGTTAAAACACAAACATTCTACACCCACCAAATGCCCAACTTGTTAATGTCCAGAACATAGATCATGATAAAGTGAACAAAACCAATAATAGTATACAACTTATTCCAGAAATGCAATGGCCTCCTACAGAATTTATTCAGTCTTTTCAAAGAAATGAGCCAAATTTTTTATATAAATGTCTGCAAAAGAGTAGAATACAGGTGGACATAGCCGCAGATGCCTCAAGTGTTTAACAGGCCAATTTCAGCAAGAAGCACGGGTAAACTATAGGCTAAAGGTCATGAAATAATATCAAACAAAACAAGGGAAGGAACTGAAATGAAAAAAAAAAAAAATCAGGGGGTGACGCTATTAAAATAATGAGAGGGAGAAAGCAACTTTGCTCCCAAATCTGTCAAGGCAATTGCCATATTAGTTTTTGCAATCTCAAAGTTAGAGGGCACAGCAAGACACCTGGTAATAAATAGTCAAGAAAAGAGAGCATCACTAGATATGGAGACACTACTCAAATAAACCAACTACATGCGAGGCCCAGCAGGCAACAAGGTTGAGCAACTAACCGCATTCGACCTCTCATAACAGGCAATGACAGATTCCAAGTCACCACGGTTTTTATAAATGACACCCATGTTGCAATATGCTTCGGCATACATAGGTCTCACCAGTGCAGCCTTCTCGTAGCAACTAAGGACCGTGTCATATTGCATCATCTTGGAATAGACAATGCCAAGGTCATAGTTTGCAGGCTGTATAAATGAGGTATAAGGACATATGTATGTGTGTGTGTATATATATATATACTGAACATAAAAAGGAAGACTATAAAACAGCACAACTTGAGAAAATGGGAATTAGAAAGACCACGACCGCATTTTACAAAATTTTAATTACACCAACAACTACTAATGGAGGAAAGAGAGAGAATGAGATTACAGCACGGTGTGGATCTATTTTAATAGCTTCATGGTACTTCTGAATTCCCTCCTGTGTATTGTTAGCAAGCTTTAACCTGGTTCCCAGATCGGTTAGAAAAATGGCTAGGCATTCTGCAGCTGGTTTGTATGAAGGGTCTGCTCTCGAAGCTTTTTCATAAGACTGCAGAAGTAAACAGGTGTGGACTCAAATTGCAGAAACCCATAAGATGAACCACTAATCAATGAGCCAAAGACAACTGAAGGTTAGAATCTCATTACCTACCTCAGCAGCATCTACCAGGCGACCTTCATCTTTGCACAGTATACCACGGTGAGTGAGAGCACAAGCATCTTGATGGCTTCTGCAAAACTCTCAAAAGCAGGCCTTCCCATGTTCTGCATCTGCAGTCATATCCCTTTTCCAATGCGGGCTTCAACACAATCGCTTTCTTTCTCCAAGATAGTATCATATAGGGCAAGAGCGTCAACAACCTTGTTCCTGGACCGAAGAATGTTAGCATAAGAAAGAGCATCTCTCCTTTCAAACGCCTTTTTTGATGGAGTCATATCAGCTGCAGAAATACTTGGACCAGGAGAAGACCGTGGTTCTCTTAAGAAACCATTTTCCGCAATCAGGTTCCTCGCTCTCCCATTTATGTCTTTCTCAGCCCAGGCCATCTACGTGAAACTATATTCACACGTTTCTGTGCAAACATAATCAAAGATAGAATCTTCAAAAGGAGACATCTTTTAGTTTCAAAATCAAACAAATAATATGATACTTCTCCTTTCATGCGATAATATTATAATGCTTACTCTGAAGCTGATCAAATGAGTATAACAAGAACAAGTCTTGAAATTTACGAACAAGATAATTTCAAACATGATTAAACAATTAATAATAATATAAATTTCTGAAAATTACAAGAGATAGGTGAGAGTCTCCTTAATTGCTTACTTTAATCCAAAAAATATTTTTATGGTTTCATTACAAGCAAAATTTGAATGCTTTTCGCACCACATGATATCCTAAAGTGAATTCAGTAATGAACAACAAACAAAATTTTAAAATTTTGATCCAACCATTGAGTGCATAAGAACTATACATGATAAGGCCAAGTAATTTGACCAATTTGGCTGAAAATCCAAACCTTTTTCAAGTTCAACAAGAAATTATAGCACTTCTCTGACCGCATGAACAAATGCTAATAAAATTTTATCAAACAACACGACAAAAATTGGAAACAAGAATTAAGGTTTTGAAATTTATTTAGCAATAAGCCAAACCAAGCTAAATCTCAACCAAAGGATCTTCCAACTCAACAAAACAATACCCATTAAATAATAAATAGCTTGCCATCATTTTATCGCTTCAAGAACACAAATTGAACACTTGTTAAGCAAAACGAACCAAGCTACTCCATTTTAGCAAACTGATCAAAGAGCATAAAACCTTAGAACCCTAATAAATAAATAAATAAACAAACAATTCCACTTAAAACCCAGAAAAGCTTGAAACTCTAATCAACCATAAGAAAAAAAAAAGAAGTTTTCAGGTAAAGCAAATGAACTTTATAAACATAAAAATCAAAACCAAAGTAAAACGAACAAAAAGATTAGGATTAACACTTACTTCGGAAGCAACCAAAGTTTGCCCCAAACTAACAAAGCATAGCTAATGCCAAAAACTACGCAAAAAGAAAAAGTTAAGGATAGGTGTAGGATAAGAAAAAAAATAGGTGTAGTTCAAGAATGTGACTGAATTAGTCCAAGTTTAAGGAACAAACAAAAAAGGGTAAGTCCTATGTCTAACAAAAGAGGGTGTTTTTCTTGGTGTAATGAAAAAAGAAAAAAAAAATGGGAGCTTTGAAGGTGAGGGCACCCTTTTTTTTTTTTTTTTCAGGCAGAGAAGTGGTTAGGTGGTGTTGGGATAGGGATTGGGCTGTGTTCGATGTCTGCCAGAGAGAGAGCGAGAGCACCCTGGTGCTTTCTCTTCGTCAATTACAACTTTTTTGGGCACGATAGGGACATGGGACCTTGTTCGTTAGCCAGCTTGGTACGAGTTATTGATTTAAAAATATAGATATAATGAATTTATAAAATTTTAAATTTTATAAAAATTTAATTAAAATCAAAACGAACGGCAAATAAAATTTAAATCGAATTCTAATTATTTAGTTTCATTTGATCTATTAATTTTAAAAATTTTAAAAATATATTTTAATAATATTTTTAAAATTTTAATTTAAAATTAAATTGTTAATTTTTATATTAAAAATAAAAAAATAAAATTTAATTCAATTAAAATAATTATAATTTTTTAATTTATAAATTAAAAATTAAATAAATCAAATTCAAATATATTTAATTATATTTTTAACTTATGATTTTCTTTTCTTTTTTTTTGCAGCGGTAGCCCATGCTTTTCGCTAATATATTTTCCATCTTTTACCACTATATGGCTAGTGGCTGGCTGCCCCTCCGTTCACTCTAGACGTTTACAAGTTTTATCGGTCGTTGTCGGTCTGGGATGTCGAGAAAATTTCTGTGTTTTGCATTTTTTTTTATTTTTTTCCCTGTGGACAGAATAGAACGGATTAATGGAAGCATGAATAACTGGAAGCTTTTAACTAACATTATGAAACCAGAAACAAAAATCATTTGAATTTAACTCAAGTAATAATAATAAGGTGGAATTGCATTAAAAGTTATTACAAATTCTTGATCAATGATTTAGAGGTATCTATGACTAGATCAGATTGTGACTGAAATTTGATATGATCAATAAATTTAAATTATCGTTAAAAATAAATTAAAATTATTTTAAAATATTATTTTATATTAATATTTATATATTTTATAATTAAATTTTAAAAAATTATTAATTAAATAAAAATTCGAATCATATCTACTCAAATAAAAAATTAATTTTTAAATCTTATTCATTTTGAATTAAACATACCGTTCAACTGTCGAAGAGATTTAATTCTAAATTATATACTAATGGATTTCATTTTTCTCAAAAGGGTTTGGGCTACAGTTCAAAGGAAATCCATGAACACAGGGAATCTGCTTTAAATTACGAAGGTCTGATAAAAGTTTTACTATTGGGTTCTGGCCCGTTAAGCAAATCAGAGTAGGTCTAGGTCCAAACTTTCAAGTTTCACCAGCGACCCTTTCCAACTCTCGTCTTGCGAAAAAAATGTAGTGCGGAAAAGTAGAAGTGCGATTAAAGTATTAACCAGGGTTAAGAGAATTCAATTGAAGATTAAATTGATGTGATTTTTTATTTTTTATTTAATTAATTAGATTAATTTATTTATTTAAATAAAATTTTAAATATTTTTAGAAGTGATTTATTATTAAATATTAAATATAGCAAATAGTTAATAAACAGATGCATTTGGTTTAGATATATAGTTTTTTATATAATTTTTAGATGATATAGATTTAAATTTTGTTATGTATAAAAATATTTTTTTTTAAAAAAAGTTGAAAAGTAAAAATTATTTTTTATTAATTAAATTAAATTTAAATTAGTTTCAACTAAATCCTAATTTTTTATATAAAATTATATCAAATAAACTTTTAATTTTTTATTTAAATCGATTTAATTAATTGACCCAACCTAGATTTTCAACCAAAGTACTATTATTTGGACGGTGTTACAACCTAGAAGATGAGCTGTTTTCCTTTTTCTAGTTTTTTATATGGTGGGTAAAAGTGTTATGGTACATATTCAACAGTTTGGTTCTAAGAAAACACACAAGTCAAATGAATAATCGAGTAATATGATGACGTATAAAATGAGAATCAGTAAACCAAATAAAACCTCTATAATTGCATTAGCAAGAGTTATAATTTTTCTAATTGGGTGTAAGATGGAGCGATTACAATTAGGTTTCTTGTTTAAAAATAAGAGGATCTCTCTCTCTCTCTCTCTCTCTCTCTCAAAAAGAAAAAGAAAAATAGAACAATGACCAAGCAGGAATGACGATCTATATTGCTTGCTTAGTCAACTTCAAAATCATCCAACTAGAATTAAAGAAAGAGTGCAAGAAAAATAAATGCTATGAAATCAAGAAATGAGTTTGACTGCACAGCAAGACTCTCACCCTTTTAAATTAAGTAGTTAAAAAAATTTAAATACATAATTATATTATAATTCTGTTCAAAAAGTATTTTACATTAATATTATTAAATAAATATTGACATAATATGTAAAATCTAATTATTGTAACACATGACACAAATGTTATATTAATATATTTTTACCGAATGTTATAATATTATTGGCTGAAAATGGGACATCGAAAATTTTTTAATGAAGTTAGCACATAGGTAAATTCTTTAACAAAATAATAATCTAAGTATTTATTTAGATAATTTTTTTAAATACTGAATTACAAAAGTGAGATAATATAGGAGATTACTAGAGTATTTAACCCTAAATTAAACTAATTAAATTAATAACACAAACAACATCTGATGGAGTATGATTAAAGTCTCATAAATTTGACGATGAAAAAGGAGGATTGGTTGGCAGTGACGAGTATCATCCATCAGAAATTTTGTCCTTTTTAACCCCCAACAACCACTCACATTGAACATAACTCTTTCTAAGTTGGAATCAAAGTGCTGATGTATATACCAACCTAGATCGCTTTTCATTAGACCCAAAGTTTGAATTCATGTATCTATAGAATAACTAGAAATTGAAGAAGCCGACCCAAAAATGGTAAGACGTACATACCTTGGAATATTTCTTCATCCGTAGTCAACATTATATGTATATATACATATATATATATATATATATATATATATATATTCTACCTAATGCGAGCAAATGATCAATTGGAATTTGGAAGCCTTTGGAATGGCAGATACAGTAAACAATAACACGTGCAAGAGTGCGACCCTGGACCCTGAAAGGGGAAAAAAAACACCCACAAATATCCAACTTGTTTGGCTCGTGAAAGATATTTGACCATTAGCTTCACCTTTCCTTCTTTTCATTTGAATTTCGCTCCCATTTGTTCTTAAAGCTATATTAGCTATGGCAGTCGCTGGTTCTCCCACTACTGCTAAAATATCCCAATGGTGATCTCTTCCATCCGTGAAAGTTTTAACCTACATTTTTCTCTCCCTTTATATTTCTGCATCATTACAGTTTTATAT
>JBBYHL010014052.1:0-11640 GCA_038381835.1 Adansonia madagascariensis
TAAGATGATGAGTCATGCATAATGATTCACATAATCTAATTCAAGCTTATCATAAGAAAAATATCAACCAACAAAATAAAAAAAACAAAAAAAAAAAAAGAACAAGACTTTCGGTCAAGGGGGATTTCAACCCTTTTTGGCCAATTTTTCCCCATATAAATAAAAGGGGAGGGATTTTAACTAAGGCTAATGGTGTTCCAAGCAAAAATGCAGCAAAAACACCTAAGAAAAATCAAGCTTTCTACCATTTTCTACACTTTTAAGGTATAAATTCTTAGAAAATTTTGAGTTTTTGTTCATTTCGTTCAATCTGCTTCCTTTTAATGAGCCGAAATCTTGTTTAAGCTCATGGATTTTAACCCATGATGAAAGGCAAAGCATGATGGCAATGAACAATTTTATTGATTTAGTTGTTATATTTAATTTTTCTTAATAATAGCTTGATTTTCTTTATGAAATATGTTGTTTATTCACATGATGTTGATGTTTGTGATATGATTTTGATTTTATCATATATATATATTTATATGATCATAGGGATGTTATTTTCTTTGGTATTATCTTGTTAATATGTTGGAATAACATTTTTTTATATGTCTATTTTTGATGATTTCTTACATGATGATGTTGATTAATGCTTGATAAAGAAGGATATATGATTATTGAGTTGGAAAATTTTGTTTAATGGATTATTTGATTTTGGCCAAACTTAAATGTATGTGTATGATGATTTCTTGATTTTTGTGGCTATTTTATAAATATAGAAACTTTAGGGACTAATTTGTAAAATATGAAAAAATAATTTCTAGCCATTCCATGCTTAGCCAAAACCCTCATATACATTTAGGAATGTATTTTATACATTGTGTCATGTGGAAATACATTTCTAGATTTTTAGGGGTTTTTCATAATTTTAGAAAGTTTAGGGGTTTATTTGTAAATATTAAAAATTTTGTTTTAAGGCCAAAGGCAATTGGCCCTTCCTTGTCATTTGTAGATGTGATTTGTAAGTTGATTTTGTTATATTTGATGTTTAATTTTATGTTTTAATTATGTAGAAAACATTTTGCAAATTTAAAAAAGTTCAGGGACCATTAGGAAAACCTAGCATTTTAGGTCAAAATGATCATTTCTAACATTAAATTTCTTTGTCTAAGGCATTTTGATTATTTTTAGCATTCCTTTGACCCTCCAGCGGGGTTTAGAGTATTAAAAAAAACACTAGTATTTTTTCAATTCTCTAGGAGGGTACAAAATGTAATTTTAAAAAACTTTATGGGTTTAATTGAAATTTTTACATTTTAGGTCACTTTTAATATCCAAATTACCTATTTAGGGTAAAAGTATCATTTTTATCATTCTCAAGCCCTTTAAGGTTACTAGAATACCTTAGTGTCGTAGGTACATCTTAGGAGGCGTTTTAGTAATTCACACTAGAACTGAGTTGTTTATGATCACTAGGATACTTCTTTGTCAAAGGTGTATGATGGGGAAAGGTTCACCCTTTTATAATGATATTAAGTCCTTTAGGCTAGCTGAGATACTTTTATGTTGAAGGTAAACTTTAGAGACATTTTAGTAATTTACGTTAGAATTATGTGATCATCAGGAGACTTCTAAGTCGAAGGTACATAGTAGGAATAGGTTTATTCATATATGTTATCCATTCTATTTGGTTACTGGGAAACTTTCATGTCAAAGGTATACTTTAGAAACATTTTAGTGAATTACCTTAGATCCTAGTTATTTAGAGTTATTAGGATACCTTTTGGTTGAAGATACTTTAAGAGACATTTTGATCTTCTCGACCATGTTTAGGTCTTTTAAGTCTATTTTGTATGTAAGGTCGAAACCAGGTCTCAGGACAAATTTCATTATTTTTCATAAAATCAAAATTTTCAAAAATTAAGGTTATATCTCTAAGTTAAAGTTGTTCATGGAATGTCTCCCAATATATGAGAGGGGTTTTGCAGATTATTTTAATAACGAGATATCCTTTTAAAAATAATAAAATAATATTTTTTTGAATTTAAAAAAAATAGAACCTTTTGTATTCCTTCGGCTCTATAGTGGGGGTGCAAAAGACATTTTACTTTTTAAAACCTTTCGTATTCTATTGGCTCTCTGGTAGAGTGTGAAAGAAAATGATAAAACCTTTCGTGTTCTACTGGTTGTCATGTGGAGTACAAAAAATATTTTAATTTTTAAAAACATTAGAAACCCCCAGAATAATAAATTTGTTTCATAAAATTTTATTTTGGTATTTAGGAATTATAATTAAATATCAAATGTTGAAACTGAAGAAAGATTAGAATTTAAGTTAACACAAGATTAATAAGGTACCAATTGTCGGGTATTATGAGAGGAATTGATCCTTACTCATGATTATAATGAATCTCGAACCCTTTCACATGATCTTTGATACTCATGTAGACCTTAGAGTTTGTTTTTAAAGGTTTCGTAACCTTCAAAATATGAACTCCGATAGGTGACTAATCTCAGCAAGCCAAAATAAATTGGTGGTGACTCTAAGATAAATGGTCATTTTGTAATGACTATTTAGGATTAAGTTGAGTAAGCGATTCATCTCGATGACTTTTCCCTAGATACAAAAGAATAATAATAAAATAAAATAAGAAAAAATGATATGACCTTATAAATAAAGAATAATGATATATAGATATACATAGGAATGAGGGGTACACCCGTCTTTTAAGTTGGGCTGGTAAGGATTTGTGTTTTGGCCATATTACGATAATGCTAAATTAGTTTTTATCAATTCAAGGATGCAACTTTTTGCAATTGGACAAGAATCAACATTTCGTTGCTCGAGGCACATTTACATACTCCCATTGAATCTATGAGGAATATCAAGGTTCATCTATGTAGACTCCACATTTTGTCTGAGCCAACATCCAAGACATCAGAAGTCATCATCATAGGCATCCTTGGAGTCATTGAATGAGCATCGGTTAGTTTCCCATTATTTCTGACTAAGGTGAGGCATTTAGAGAGCCTAAGGTATGTGCAAGTCACATTGGTGCATAGGTATTGATATGGACTTTCACATCACTAAAAATTCAAATTTCACATGTAATATCAATACTAGAGGGTTTGATATCAATATCTATGGCATAGTATCAAAACTAAGTGTGTTTGTATCAATACAGGCCTTAGTAGTAGCTAAAATCATGATTTTTGGCCAAGCGTATCAATACACAAGCAAGAGCATCAACACAGGCCTTTATGGTATTGATAAAGGCTTTCAAATCTTAAGACTGGAAACATTTTTTGTTCTTGGTCTCAATATAGGCTTTATTGTATTGATATTGGAAGGAAAAATTTTCTTTCTATGTCGACACAAAATGCTTTGTATTGATGCACCAAGGCATTTTTGCCCAATTCAAGCTATTTTTTAGCCTTTGCACTATTTATCTAAAAATCCTACCTAAACATGTTTTTTGCACCAAAAATCATCAAAATTTAAGTTTGGACTTGTTAACAAATTTTTGAGGCTCAAATGGCCATGACAAGGGGACATTTTATGACATTATGCAAGTTACTAAGGGCAGGATTAATTTTTCTCAATGCTTAGCTGCATAAAGTGGAATTGATCCACTATTTTTACCGAGCAAGCCAATGAGTTTGCATGGCAGATGACCATAACACCTTGTCCCTATATAAGATACATGTACCAAAACCCCATAATACCTTTGCTTTTTGCATTTTTTGTCTTCATGTTCACATGGCTATATATACCAACTTTGGCTAAGCTAAAGGACTCTACAGACTTTTCATAGAATATACGTAGAAACATTCTCAGTAGAAAACACTCACTTTCATACATTCTCTCAACATTCCTCAACCACCAAAAACTTGAAAACCTTCTTCCATTCCTATAGCTCCTTAAAACCACCACTAGAAACCCTTCTAAAAACCTCTATTCCAATCATCCTTGCTCTCAAAAATCCGCTCCATCTTTTCATCACTTTCTTGCTAATCAACATCAAAAGAGGGAAGAAGATAAGTCCAAAATGGTTGCTCAAGGAAAAAGGCTAAAGTTTAAAGCTTTTGGTATATTTTATCCCCTTAATCTATTTATTTTCTTATTTTCAACATTTGTATCATCCTAGTGACCCTTTTTATGTTACCATGACCATTCTAAGATTTTCATGCATTATTATTGCATTGGTTATGGTAGTTTTAGGATTTTGATGATCTTTTTGATGCCTTGATGTTGCTTGGATGGTCAAACATGCCATGTTTTATTTTCACCATCATAACGTCCCTGTTCATGCATTTTTTTTATCATGGTTCATCCACCTTAACATGGTTAACTCATACTTGAATGTTCACCCTAACATGTCTTAAGCATATTCATGCATTTTCTTGAATTTTGGTAGGTTTCGTGGAATAAAAATGTCATCTTGAAAATTCCAACATGTTTTTCCTTGTTTAAACATGCTCATATCATTTTTCATAGCATGATTCTTAATGTCATTTATGAACCTAATTTACCCATGTATCTTTCTTACTCATTTCCTTGCATTTTTGCCATTTTTTACCAAAACGTTATCTTTTTTGTTTAAATGTGTCATCTATGTTCATCTTCATGCATTTATATTTTGTTCTTAACATGTTCATCAAAATGTTTGCTTGTTGACTACTAAAATCTGATTTAAAAAACCCCCAAGTTAAATTTATGTTACCTCCAATAAATGGGAATAACATGGATTATTATTTTTAGAAAATTGGTCCTCCAATCTTAGGGATAAATTAAGTTTTTCTATGTTTGGATTCAGGGTCAAATCAAGTTAAAAGTTAAGGTTTCCAAAATAAAATAGCCTTTTACTTGTTTTAAAATATTTAGGCCCTGATCTAGAGCTTAATGCCCTTGTTGGTGATATGGTCAATGAGTTATTTCATTGTCCCAACTACAAGGTTGTGTAAATGAGCTTGTGAATCCCATGTCACCCATTCCTTTCTATCACAGATGTTTGGACATGTTTAGCTTGAGTTTAGTCCTAAGAAACCCAAAAATACCAAACAACTCCCCTGTTTTTGCTTTGGTAGCACTATGCCTACTATTTAAAAAATTGTTTTTGAGCCCAAGCACATTTTTTGGAATTTTGTATTATTTTTCCTTGAAAGAGCATTGAGCTACCTTTCCAACGGTGTCTTGCTTGCCTTGAGATCCTTTTGGATGAGGGGTTTACGATTTTTTGAGCCTTTATTGTTTGAAACCCTAGAACATTATGTTTGGCCCATTACAACCCACTAAATGATTTTTTTGAATTTTTTAAATATTTTTCCTAGAAATTTTATGAAATTTCCATTCTGGAAAGATATTGTTCGTGATTTGATGATATCAAATTAGTTCGAGATGATTTTCCAAAAATCGTACACCTTTTCCCTTGCACATGATGCTAGTGTCGAAACAAACCCAACTTCAAAAATTAATTCCGCCTAGAAAATGATTTTCTAGGATTTTTAAAATATTTTTATGCTAATCCTCATTGAGTCACCTTTCCAAGGGTATCTCATTTATCCTCGAAAGCTTTTAGATGGACCTAAAATAAATTTGGAAAAAAGAAATAGCGTAATGCTATCCCTTGTTTTTGAAATTAAAATTAACTCAATTTTTCAAGCCACTTTTATCGAGATGTTCAAAGGTCCTGATGTGCATCTGATTGATTCCCCATTAAGTCATGTACCATAACACAAGTTCTCTAGGCTTGGATTAAAGGCTAAAACAAAAAGATAATTTTATTCAAATTCTCAGTTGCTTTTTTCAAAATACCTTTTTCACCCAAAATATTTTTTTTTTCATAAATATCAAAATTTTCATCAATAGGGATACTCCAACCCTACCTCTTCGAGGGGACACTCTAACTTTATGTTTCATTTAAAACTTAAGTTTCTTTCTCCTGGACCTTCTCGAGACTTCTAATCAAAACTTTTTTTTAAACATATCTAAAATTTTCACCTTTGGGGATACTTTAATCCCACTTTTCGAGGGGGTACTTTAACCTTGCTTTTCACCTAAAATCTAAATTTTCTCTCTCTTGAAACTTCCCGGGTCTTTTAATCAAAGCCTTTTTATGAAAACATCCAAAATCATCACCATTGGGACACTCCAACCCTACATTTTGAAGGAAGACTCTAACCCTGCTCGTCAAATATCACTTAATATCCATATTTTCTCTTCCATACATCTGAGTTTATTATCAAAACCTTATTTTCTATCCTTCAAATTACCACCAAATCCAAATGCATCTCAAAATTGTCATTTTTGTTATTCCTCAATAATCGAAGACAATTACGAGATATATTTCGATCGTCCCTTCTCTTTTATGCTTTTTTGGTGTGTTTATTTTTGTGCAACGTTATTATATTCTTTTCATCTTACTAACATGTTTCCCTTTGTAATGACCATTGTGCATTCATACTTTAAAATTGTTTTAAAAGATTATAAGGTAATGTTCTGCATCGGAATCTCTTTAGTGCTTGACACATAATATCTAAATTTTTAAAATTTAATTTGAAAATTATTTTCATAAAAAACCCCATGTTTCCCACACCTCCGAGGTGCATAGGTGGTCTAAATTTTCTTTTAAAACTTAGATCTACAATTTTCACATACATTAAAAGGAGATTATTTTGAAATAATGACAACGTGGAACCGATTAAACTAAAATCAAAGTGAGACATGGTTCGCAGGTATTGATTTCAAGCATTATGATGGTGCTAATCTTTCCCCACGCGTAACCAACTTTTAAACCTAATTAATGAATCTTTGATTCTTGTAGACCTCGAAATTGACATTTCAAGTTTCGTGACTTGGAATATTGTTTTAATAGGCATTTGATCATGCCTAGCCCAAAATGATCAATTATGACTCCAAATTTATGGCCACTTTACAGTAGCCTTCTGAGACTAGTCGGATGAGCAGTTCACCCAACAATCTTTCTTCCCTTCATATTACTATGTGTAATTCAGATATTAATCAAGGGATAACCCAAAGGCTCTAACCAACATAACCACCCATATTTTTTCAAATCGTGTGTGCTACCTTTGGATTATGAAAAGGGGTACATAGCGACAGCATGGCAACTTCACTAGGGATTTTAAAAAGTTAGGCCTACGGCTGACTATGTCTTACTCGGTTCTTGTTTTTTGGTTTCCATTATTAGTTGGCTGTAATCCCCTTTTATCTTTATTTTCTAACTTTTTACCCTTCATGGTTTTGTTATGTGATTATCAAGGACTACTCTGTTCTTTAATAGATATCAGTTCGAATAAGTATGGTAATATAGGGATAAAGCAAAAGGTTTGATTGTTTCCTTGACACACATCGTATATATACATGTGTATTAGATTCCCACTAAACACCACAGCCTTCATAAGTATCTGTCTATATAGGCATAGGAAGATCTTCCAAGATGTAAATTATCTGTCTCTCGTGAATACCCTTCCATATTTGCATAACAACATACATCCACTAGATCAACTTTCGCTAAACTTGTGATGGGCCTAGGATCAGGATGCCTCGGTTGTCCTTATTGGATTAAGAAGTGACTCGGATATCAATTTAAGCATCAACTTAAACCCATATAATGAACCCTATGAGCCAAACCATGTCAAACCATACTGGAATGCTACTAGGATAACTCATTCAAGAGAAAACTTCTTACCTTTACTCCTATACACCCTGGTTACGTAGGTGATGATGGACGAACATTATTGTCTGCATTTGTCATTTTCTCATGATCATTTTTTCCAAGGCATGCTGTTATTCTCGACAGTTAACCCTTTTTAATAAGTGGGTGATGACAAATGAATGCCATCACTTACAATACCGTATGTCATCCTAAAAGAGTCATATTTGACCTAAACAAGCCATCATGTTGTCCAAACAATGGCTTAATGTGTACATGCCATGATGGTGATAAACAAACATTGCCGCTTAGTCGGTCAGTTTTTGTCTTTGCAATATATCGTGACACCTCATTAAGGGTAATTTTTTAAAAACTTGACATGCTATTATGTTCGTTTATTATTACAACATTCACAATTGTGTTGTCCGTTCATGGGCATTGTATCATTTATTGTCGGGGTAATTTTTGTGATGTATTTTTGTTGCTATTCTTTTATTCCTTTATTCTTATGCTTATTATTTCGTAAGATCACTAACTTATTTCCCTTTTGTTTTTCTATTTGATGCATGCATCATTTTATCATAATCATCATCATTATGGGACAATTGGCCAATGGTTTAGTGTTCATCAGGGGGTGTCTATGATGAAGCAACAATTCACTTCTAATTTGAAGCCTTTTGAAGAAGTTTAAGCATGCTTCAAGTGCTGGCAACTTGAAGATAGGGATCTTTTCAAACCTAAGTATGTCTCGACGATGCATGAAAGGGTCAATATAGGGTACATCAGAATAATTGGCAAGACCTGAAATGTATATGGACTAGTTGGAACACTACCAAAAGGGAATCATTCACGAAAAGGTATAAAGACATAACCCCTTTTACTCTAGGTATGTTTAGATCTTGGCCTATTTTTAGCAGCATCTTAGTTTTAAAACCTAGCATATTGATGCTCTCATTTTCAATCATGAGGATTTGGTCCCCATAGTCAACAAATATGCTGCATTACTCAATATTAAGAGGACCAAAACTAATAGAATCTACTATAAAGCTTTGTAACCTCTAACTTTCAAGAAAAGATTAGCTTAGATTTTGGGGACAACAAAGTCCTAAATTAAAAGTCATATCAAGACAAAAAGGAAAAATAAGTGCATCTCATGGGCTAGTTTAAAGGAAACAATGGTGAATACCATTAAAATCCAAAAAATTCAAGATATCTATGCTCTAGTGATATATGGTCTGCTCATATTTTTGAAAATATTAGGTTATGATGATGGCACGATAGCAAATGTCTTTTCCTGATTATGCTGCAACATCAATCCTGCACCCATCAGCTTTGTGAGACCCTTTAAGCTCTCAGCTTTTGCAAGAAAACATGGATAGGTTGCTTGGTTAGATGTATGCCCCACTTCACATTTGGTTTGTTAGCCACTTTGGCCTCAAAGAGAATAGAATATCATACAATTTTTTACCTAATTTCAACGCTTTCTCCAATGTCCTTAAGAAGGAATGCCCTTAAGACAAGTTCGAGGAGCAATGGGTCTAGAAATTTCAAAATCTTGGAGGGAAAGAGGTGGCATGGAAGGCCCTTTGATTTTCACCGTAGATAATCGTATATCGATGTGGAGCTTATAGTTGTGTGCCATTCATGGGATTATGGAAAAACAATAGGTACATATCCATCCTAGTCCTATGATAATTTAAGTGTTGACAATTTATCCCTTTCATTCAGGACCTTGAGTAGTGGGATTTCAATTATGACAAGCTTGACTACAAGTCAACAGTTCAGCTAGCCTTTTATGCTTGGAGACAAACTTGCTGTATGGAGAGGCATTTAAGAGGAAGTAGTATGACTTTAGGATATGATGAGTGGAGAATCCATTGTATCAACGATGCTTTACCCTTGTTTGGTGTTGGAACATCACAAGTATCAGTTGATGAATTTCCCTCTGAGATTGAATTGCTCAAGAGTGAGTTTGAAAAAGAAAAAGCAACCTTCATCAAGGAAATCACTCCTTTAAAGAAAGAAAAAAGTCAACTAGACATGAACCTTTATCTCCAAGATGGTGAATGAACCAGATTGTTAAGGAGAAAAACTACTTCAAGGAAGATCTTAAGAGTCTGACGAAAGATAACTTAGCACTTATAAAATAAGCAAGTCTCGACACCTTGGTAAGTCATCAACGGAGTGGAAGGTAGAAATTGCTACCTTAAAAAAAAAAGAGCTGTATCGATGGAAAGAAGAGGCCAGGGTTAATAGGGAAATACTTGTTAGAATCTATGCCTTTGTATCTACTTAGCAGAAGAAGAATAGATATCTAAAACCTTGGGTTTGTGATTTAAGAGCAAACCAAGTTGATAATGAGACTTTGACACTCAAAATTCAAGATTTGGAGCATTCTTGCAAGTTACTAAGGCTAGGTTAATGAATTAGTAAGAACCCCTGAATGACAAGGGCAAGAGTGGCTACATATGATTGATCAAGTACACCAGAATTATCAGGACCACTATTGCTATCTTAACTAGCAGATTTAAGTAGCCTAGTTAAAGGTTGAAGACATGATGGATGTGGCTTGATACTTAATATGTGAAATCCTACCCATCAGAGCCCGTGAACATGAATTATATTTTTTAGAACACATGATCAAGCAATGTAACCATGTTAGGCATTTCCAAAATGTAGTCATGTGTAATCGGGATATTTTATTGCTTTAATGAAAGACGCTATTGGTGAAGTTGTCTCCTAATCTAATTGTCCTTATTGAATTTGTGACTAACCTAATTCTTTTATTGCTTTATTCATTCATGTTAATAGTCATCTACTATCATGATGTCATACCTACTATTATCTCATCAAACATGCTCATGACACATCATAAAAGTCTAATCTAGTAATAATCTAAAGAAAAGGTGCTCTAAAACATGGAATCTCCTATTTAGCATCAATATAATACTTACAATCACTGGAAAGCCATGGAAAATGATCACTAAGCCTGCATTAAATGACTGAAGCTCATGTATACAGAGTGTTAAGAGTAATCACTTCGTAAGAATGAGGAACTTCGAGCTTAGATTGAAAAATTAACTAAGCTATCATTCGAGGCTTTGAAGGAAAAAGGGAAAACAAGCACCGTTGACATGGGAAAAGAATCAATTAATCTTAATGGCAACTTGGTGGCATTGAAGCCACTAATGCTCAAAAAAAGGGCATCACATGAATGGCATCCTTTAACAACGATGATTCCATCAACTCAACCATTTATTTACATTAACCATGTAATGACACCCTATCTGGTTTAAAGATTTTAAGGTGAGGGCTCTTCACTGGTAAGACCTGTAGTCCCAGATCTTGATAAACAAGCAGAGCAAGAAAAAGCTAAAAGGTTTTCAAAAAATAATGAAGACTTAAAGAAGTATTAGTCACTGGAAAAAAGCCTTTGTGTTATTAAAAAAAGTGACAAATTTAGGATTGTAGACTCCAAATCTTTAGGATTAGTTTCCAGTCTTATTATCCCACCTAAATTGAAAGTGTTGAATTTTGAAAAATACAATGGGACTACGGACCCTACCACCCACCTTTGCATGTGCTGCTGCAACATGGCTGGGTATCAGGAGAATGAAAAGCTAATAATTCACTGCTTGTAAGGTAGCCTAATTGTGGTAGCCATCCGTTGGTATATAGGGCTTAATCCCATAAGAATTTAGACCTGGGCAGATTTAGTCCACACTTTCCTTGAAAAATATATGCATGTATTCGACTGGGCCTTAGATTGTCTCTTCCTCATGAATATCGAAAAGAAAGCCTTCGAGAGTTTCAGGCAGTATACTCAGAGGCAGAAAGAAGATTTAAGTTCACTATCCTTTGATCGAGAGAAAAATGACGGTTATGTTATCAACACCCTTTGAAACCCTTACTACGAGAGACTAGTGGAAAATGCCATAAAGAATTTTGTTGACATGGTTATATCAAGTGAGATGATTGATAA
>JBBYHL010014083.1:0-11635 GCA_038381835.1 Adansonia madagascariensis
CAATCCCGCGCTATAGTATCGATACAATAGCAATAGTATCGATACACAATTCAAAAAGGTGACCGTTACAACTTGTTGTATCGATACTGGGGTCTGAGTATTGATACTAAGCAAGCTATATCGATACAGATACCTTTGTATCGATATATATAAGGGTTTCAGTCAAACCTAGGCTACTGCCATGAGTATCGATACTAAGCAGCCTGTATCGATACACACTTGTATCGATACATTTGGGGGTTTCATATAAACCTTGGCTACTGCCAAGCCTTGTATCGATACTCAAGGAGTGAGTATCGATACTAAGCGGCCTGCATCGATACATACATACTTGTATCGATACATTTGAGGGGTTTTATGCATAGTATCGATAAACTTGTTCCTTGTATTGATACTAACCTTCAAAACTGTTTGTGAAATGATTTTGTTGACTCAAACACATCTCAAGAATTATTCTAAGTATAAATATGTAATTTTTGACAAATTACAAACTTAGTATTTTTAAAGATGCTTTTCAATTTAAACATAAATACCAAGTTGAGTATTAATTTAACTTAAGTTGTTTGTTATATCAAAATTGAAATCAAGGTTAACACTTACCTAAAACTTTTCACTGACATATACCTTACAATAATATTATTATATATATTTATTCTAATCTATAATTTAATATTGGTATCAAATCTATACTCACCTTCATATAGTTCTCATGATTTGTAGCCAAAAACTAAAACCCCAGCAAAATCTATTGAGGATAGACTATTTCAACAGGGAAAATAAATGTTTTTAGCAATCCAAACACTATTGTAAAAGAATTATTTTCACCAAAGTCACCAACAAAGAAGCAAAGGTAATATAATATTTATTGATTCAAACACTAACATGACATCTGCAATGTTAACAAATTATTCATCTTAAAAAAATAATCTCTAATATCTTCAGCTTTAAATCAAAATCACCGTCAAACATTGAGACAATTAAAAGATCTTTGAAAAAAGCCATCCAAGCTTATCAATACGCCCAAAGCTAAGGTCAGAATCAAAAGAGTTTTTTGCTTAATTTTGCTCTTTTGCAAATTCCAATATCTTTCACGTTTGTACAAATTATATTACAACCATACAACTGAATATTCAACAAAAGTTGATGCCAAACAAACAATTGAAGAAGACCCTCAAATCAGCATTTGGTAATATTAACTCAAAACTATTTATTACTCTCTACTGAGTTATAAATTCATTCCACCATTTTGCAGCCTTAAAATGCCGGTTATGTTTTTATATTTTAAAACATGGTACCTAAGCATAACACTTTGTATTAAATATATAAACAAAGTAAATAATCTCAATAAAAAATTGGAGCAAAAAATTCTACCAAAAAATTATAACCGTTTTTTTTATCTTGTAATTCTTTTTTATCAAAATGGTTTGTACAAAAAAATTACAGCACTAAGCTATTGTAACAACAAAAAATAATTACAATTTTTAGATAAATCTTCTTTTGTGTCATCAGAGCAAAAAAAAAAAGAACTATATATTAACTTTTAGCTCAGAGTAATTTCAATTGCTATATTTACACTATCATTCATATTAATCAGATGATTTGTGCAACAAATTATAGCATCAAACCTTTTCTACAACCAAAAATCTCTGCAATTTTATAAGAAATCACCTTTTATATGTTAATCCATACTACTTAAAAAAAATATTTCGTAATTTTTATCCAAACTATATGTAAATAAATATTATAACTGATTGTTTTGCAAATATTTCAACTTTTTTGCCAATAAAATAAAATTCACTTATACCATTATAGTTCATCCTTTTAAAATTTTTACCACTAAATAATACCTTAATTATTTTTATATATTAAATTATAAATTGAAGTGCTAAAATTTCATATTATCATTAAGAAACAATATTATGATATAATACAAACTCAAATTCACGCCAAACAAACAAATCTATAAATATATTCAATATAAAATATAATAAAAATTATTAATAAAATAGTACAAAAAATTTAATCGATTAACACAAAAAACTAAAATGCAACAAAATATTATTAAAAAATGCTGCAATATAAACTTAACAAAATAATACAAAAATATATGGAAAACAAATTAATAATAAATCAAAGAAAATAACGTAATACTTAAAAAAAACAATTCATAAAGCCCAAAACTTCCAAATATCATTCTCAGCCCAGTCCATTTGATACCAAAAATCTTAAAATACACAGAATATATCACAAACCTTTTTCTTCCACAACCCGAACCGTTTATCTCTACAAAATTCCCAAATTACACAAAGGTAACACTCAAAGATGAATCCCCCTAATTGCACTTGAGAAAAATGCAAGCAAAAACTCGACACTACTCCTCAATTCTTCAGTCATTCTCGACAAAATATTGTGAAGAAATTACAAACTGTAACAAAAACCCAAAATCCATTATCTATTTTTCCATCATTGCATTTCCTATAAAAAAAACAAACAATATCCCATCCATTTTAATAACTGCATTGATTCATATAATTATCTCATTATAAAAACACAAAAGATTCATTTAACTGTCTTTAATGATTCTACAATTACTATTTCAAATATAAATGCAAAATAAAAAAGCCCTAAATTAAAAAACTAAACCCTAAACAAATATAACATTTTGATAATATGATCATCTGTTACTTTTAATTTTGTTTCATTTTATATTTATGTTATATATACTAATTATATTCCAGTATATACCAAAAGCATTTGAAAACAAATATATGCAAGCATTCCCTACACCTACAATTGTTAAGATTAGAAGAACAATGGGAAAACCATACTCTGTCAAAGTAGACAAAAAATGTGAAAGGCTTTACTTTATTGACAGCTGGATAGAGTTTATGCACAAGTAACAACTCTAATATGAAGATTTCATGATTTTTCACCTATGCGGACATAGCTTTTGATGCATCAATTTTCACAAAATGTGCAACTCTACAATCAGTAAAATATCTCCTTAGTAGGGTAAAAACTATTCCTCAATTCTATTAATTATGATATTCTATTGTTGCTAAATACTACTAATTTGTGATTAAACTCAAAAAAATTTCAAAAACAAAAATCAAGTAAAAATATGATAAGATAGATGTCAACACCAAAACTGATGAAAAACAGAAAACATCAACACTGAAATTGATGAAGGCGCTAATGACGATAAAGATGATGATAAAAGTGATAAGGAAAATCAGATGTTTATAGAATCAATCTTTACTTTGAATTCAAGATGATAAATTTAATAGCTACTTCACTATTTCTCTCGGTAATTACTCCTTCTAACTTTTCCATTTATTATTTATGAAATAAAAATATTTTACAATAATCACTACATATACAATTTGCAACATGTACCAAAGAAATTTGCTTAGCACACTTACCACACCAGTCAATTCTACTGTCAATTCCATCAAATCCAACACAGTAGATAATTAACTACATATACAATGATCACAACAAAGCTTTCTTGGTAGGAAGGAAAAAGTTTGTCCAAGAAGACATCTTGAAGACTAATGATCATTACATTTTTGAGTAAATTGACTGCACAAGTTCATAGTTTGTATACTTTGTAAGAGCTTAAAAATAAAAAAGTAAATTCTAGAACAATTACTTGCTTCTTAGATGCTACAAGATGCCAGATACTTTTTGTTTAAGTTTGTAACTTTTTGTTTGAAATATAGAATGATGTAATTCCCTTTTTCCCTATTTTTTTTTTGCATAATCTATGAAAATCTATGAACTTATATTATCAAACAACCAATGCTATGTAATTAGATTGCGCAAATATTATTCTACTTCATCTTAACATCATCTAATAGCATCAACTCAAATTACTTTCCCATCTATTCAAAATAACATATAAATAAGAAATTTTCAAAAAAAAAAAAAAAGAACACCCATAGCATTACGCAGGCATGATACTAGTTTTTTGTTTTTATAAAGAATGGTCATTTTTTTGAACAAATGTTATATAAAAAATTTAAAAACATAAATATTATTATTTTATTAATATTTGAGTTATAATTTATTGAAAATTTTATTTAAATAGCTAATTGAATTAGTATCACTTAATGCATGATATTAAATCATTAAAAAGTTTTAATAATAAAAAGATATTTCTTAAAGAAGTTAAATAGATATTTTTAAATAATAATGAAATTTTTTATAAAATTTCAAATAAAAGATATGTTATTTTCGAAAGACATAAAAAGACATTAATATTTATTTTATATACTATATACTAAAGTCTTTATTAAGTTTGATGTCACAAATCAAATGACATAAATTTTAATTGGGTGGATTACCAAAAAGAAAAAATAAAATTTATACTTCTAAATAATAGCACATATTTTATGTGGATAGATGAGAAAAAAATGAATAAAAAAATATATTTGAACAATTATTCATAAGTTTATATCTTTGTTAATATATATAATTTTAAAATTTTAACTAATTTCACTAATTAAATTGATTATCAATGAACTTGTGAGTTGTGACACCAATTCAATTAACTTTATTAGTAATTTAAATCTGATTCACAGTCGTAGCAAGCTAGTAATGCTCTTAAAAAACTTGAGAGTAATTACTCTTTTCTTAAATACATGGCAAAAAGTATAAGCATCTTACAAGAATATTATTTGATGGAATATATATATTTCCTTGGTTTTCCATAAGTATCCTCATTTGTGTTACGATCTAATTCTAATCTTGTTTTGGGTTCACGGCTATCCTTCCCTTAAAGTGCACATATACAAAAGTGAACCTTCATTCTCTTCCATAGATATAAGTGTGCTTTACCACTCATGTCACACATGTTTGGGCGAAAAAATTAATTAATCAATTATAGATTTCATGTTATGCTTTAATTTGAAGAAATAATATATAATAAGTATATAAAAGGTGTAGAACTAGGAGAAAAGTTGTGGGAAATGATGACCAGTACTCAAGGTTATGAAAGCTATAGGTTACTTTCTCTCTCATTAAGATAATAGTTGATACTTGTTATTGATCAATGGTATATCATTCAAGCACAACTCTCATAGATAGTGCATACTAGTACAACACTCTTTACCAATAGTGTTCCTAGCAACACTGCTTCCTGGCGCAGTACTCCTTGACCATAATGCTCATTGGCAGTAGTGTTCTAATGTGCATTGCTAAGTGGTAGCATTATTCCTTAACAACAACACCTCCTAACAGCAGCACTCTATAATGCAAAATCCATAGTGCAACATTCCTTGACAATCGCATTCAATATTTTAATTCTTCAATGCTTTATGCTTCATAACGAAATTCCAACGATGCTCTATTCACTTAACACTTATGCGCTCAATACTCTCTAATCGCTTGTGCACAAAATTCTTAGCAATATAACTAGCAAGATCGCAATTATTTATCAATAATTAGCATCCCACAATGCCCATAAATCATTGCCTTTTAATTATATGTTATCCTAAATCTTGATTAAATTAGCTTTTAAATATTGGTGTTTAATAATAATTCTCAATCTCTTAAATTATTTATCAATATTATTGACTCTATTTAGAATGAACTAGGTTTCATTATTTGAGAAATATGAAAAAGTCATTGCACTCCACAAATAAACTTAATGAAACATGATGATTATTTTTCATCACATGGAAAATTTTAGCTCTTTTATTTTTTAAAAAGGTATTCTGTCTTTTACAAAAATCAATAAGACATTTCATATAACGGAGATATCTATGGATATTTTTAAGTCGAGGATATTGCCTCTAATTTTTATAATAATACATTAATAAAGCTCTAAATTAAACAAAAAATGCAAGGTGTCTTAGGGTTTAGTTTCGACATAAAAGTACAAAACTAACCTTAAAGACTCATTTTTGGTGAAAAATAATTAAATTGTCCTTAAGGGTTCGGTATCAACATAGAAATGCTAACTAGCCCTAAAAACACAAATTTAATGTTAAAAGCTAAAATGGCTGTATATGTTTAGCTTTTTATGTGAAGGTGCTAATGTGACCCTAAAGACTTGTTTTTAGTTTAAAAATACTACAATAACTTTGGTGAACATATTTTAACATGAAAATGCTAATATAACCCTAAAAGACTCGATTTTAATGAAGAATAACTAAAATGACCTCAATAGACATTTTTTGAGATGAAAATGCTAGCACGTTCTTAAAGACTCTGTTTTAATAAGAAAATTACTAAAATGACCTTAAACGACATTTTTTTATACAAAAATCCTAACATGACCCTAAGGACTCCATTTTAATGAAAAAGTCTAAAATGACCTTAATGGACATGTTTTGATATGAAAATGCTAACATGACTCTACAGACTTGGTTTCAATCAAATGGACTTGCAATAAGTTAATGCCTTAGTTTCAATGTTGGTGACTCAGTTTTGACCTAAGCAACTTGATTTTGATTCTAAACAAGGGCAAAAGGCCAAAATACCCTTCAAATGCATGTTTGACTTAAAAAAAGACCAAAAACCCTTGATAGGTTTGAATTAACCCTAAAATAACCCTAAAAGTCCATGTTGAACTTGAAAAATTACTACAAATCCCTCCTCTAGGTTCAACCAAGAAAAGAAAAGGTTAAAAATTTGGTTTTTCAAATACAAAAATCTGGGAAGTTATTAGGGACAAAACTATACATACATATATATATGAAGTCCTGAGTTCAAATCACAACAAATTATTCTAATAAGCATAGCGAATAACACAAAATCAATGAAAGCCGACACTCTCTAAATCGGATTGTCTTGCATGTTTTTGATAAATCTTTTAAAACAAAAACATATAAAACAAATTTGAAAATTCTCATACCTCAGCCTAGGGTTGGTGCAATCCTATGGCAAAATTCCATGCCAGCTTGTTCTTTTACACCGAGCCCTGCTATTGCAAACCAAAACTATCTAAGCATCCAACCTCTAATAGTTATCTACACAGGTGACTCAAAAAACCTTTAAAAAAAAGAGACTTTGTTTTATTGGGAGTCATGCTAGCAGATTAGGTTTTTAAACCTTCTTTTTGCCTTTAATCTCTTTAGATTCAACATCGAATGATTAGTAAAAATAATTTTTTTTCAATCTAGGTGAAATCATAATTCACCTTTGGGGAGGTGGTGAAATCATAATTTCCCTTTTAGGGGGGGGACATGAAACAACAAAAAAGACTTCCTTGAATACCAAGGGACAACAAAGCAAGGTTTAAATACATAGGATAAGTATTTTACCAAATTTTGGACTGTTTATACTTAAGTCCCTAACCTTTTGAACATCCTAATTGGATCTAAGTAACTTCTACTATTATTAGGTAAATAAGCCTAATCTCTTTTTAATTTCTACTAATCACCCTTATGTATGTGACCTATTAGGTCCTATCATATTAGCCATAAATATAAATTCTTCAATTAAGAATATTTATATTTATAAACCAAGATTGGCATCTAGCAATGCATCATGGCCACCCAATATGCAGGGAATGTCGAGTTGGTTTTTACAAGCCCTTCATGTACAGTATCTCAATTTAACCTTTCATCATATATCCTAGAGAAAGTAAGAACATGTTGCAGTGTCTATTCTTAATCTATTCCATATTATTCCTACAGCTTTTAGGTGTTAATTGTATAATCAATATTGCTTGGCTAAGGACTTGGAGTTAACACGAGCCAAGTACATGAGATATGTCCTCTTATACCATTTAGAGTGATAAATCCTATCTGGACCAATCATCCACCTTCAATATGCTTCATGCATACCCAAAGCCACCTTTCATTTGCCATCTATCTATTATGGACCTGTTCGTGATTATCTCTAAGTAAGAAAATCTATATATAAGATGACTTGGCGTCATAAGTCTAACAATACTTACATTGGTTACATATAAGAGCATTTGCATATTCACTTGAGAGAAATATCAAATGAAACTTTCATAGCGGGTCATGTTTTGTGAACTTGCTTTACCTAATAAACATTTGGATGCTATCCCTAAATATCTCTATGCTTCAATTCATGAAATTAGTTGCATACATAAAATACATGGAAGCTTAACATATACCAGTCTTTGTGCATTGTCAATGCCTTCTCTTGACAATATGATGACCAGGAACATTTTTAGAAATACAGCTTTGATAGAAAAGAATCTTACAATTATAACTCATTACAATTCTTTTGCAAAGCTAATATGTTTTATAAGTTTCATCTATATAAGATTTACATAGCAATTATCAAATAATTTCTTATGGATAAGAAATACCTCATTAACATTAATAAACTCTAATGTTTGTTCAATGAAATTTTCTAAATGCTAGTGTATCACAAGCTAAAGTGATGGGCTTGCACAGCTTACATTAACAATATATACACATATATACAGAGAGAACGTAAACAATCTAATGGCATGTAACAATGATACAAAATAAAGTATAGATTAGTAGTTGTATACGTATATATATACACATATGTATATGCATATGTCTATATAAAAAACATAAAGTAAATATAATAATATATAACATAAAATATAAAATATCAACATAAAATAAAGTATATATTAGTATTTATATATACATTTATATAAATAATAAAATGCATAAATTAAATTACAACAAAAGTAACTTGCATAAATTTAAATTGCAAGAAAATAAAATGCATAAATTTAGATTGCAAGAAAATAATTGCATAAATTTGAATTGCAAGAAATAAAATGCATGAATTTGAATTGCAAAAAAGTGAAATGTAACATTTTTCCCTATCTTTCTTTGCTCTTTCTTGGTTATTTAAAAAGGTCAGAAAATCTTTAGCTCAAGCTATCACTTAAGCCAAAACTTAAGATCATCAAGTCATAATGTTGCCATAAATTAACTAAACTAACAAGAAATTAAAAAAAAAATGAATTTTTAGCTCTTAGTTGGCTACTAAAAAAGTTAGAAAACATTTAAGCTCAAGATAGTTACCTAAGTTTATGGCTTATGATCATCAAGCCTTTTAGTTACTTGTAAATATAAATCACAAGGAATTAAATGAAAGAAAAAAAATTAAGAATTTAAAGGTAGAAATCTACCCTTGCAACTAAATTTCAAGAGTTCCTTTTGGTTTTTCTTTTTTTTTTCCTCTTTCTTTTTTCTTTCCTTTTTTTCTTTTGCTTAATGTGAAAATTGCCAAGAAAAAACTTTGCTAAGGATAAGGGTGAGCAAAAGTTCGGGTAACTGAACTAATCGACCAAAACTGACATGGTTTGGTTTATCAAGGTCGATCTAGTCTATTTTGGTTTTCCGATTTAAGGTTAGTTGGTTTAAGTTAAGTTTAATCAATTGGTTTGCGGTTTAAATTTTTTTTAATAGAATCAACTAATTTAACTGGCCCTTAATTAAAAAATATTATTGTTAAACCCCTAAACTCAATAACACATAAGCCCATCCAATAATCCAAATCAAAATCCAATAACCAAATCCAAACTACCCAAAATAACACATAAGCCAAGTCTGTCGCCCATTGGCCATCGATGATACCCATGACCCCACCCCTAACAGCTATACAAATTTGAAAACCTGAAAAGCTTTCACAAAAAAAACCAATTACTATGGTTCTACCTCATGCTCGATCTCCACCCTTTTAACCCTTTAACCTTAAAGCCAAACCCTTATTCTCCTTTCTTGGTCTCCCTCTATTTAGGGTTTTTCAATTTAGTAGTATCAGATCTCCATTTCTTTTCTGATTCGGTCCCCATTTAGATCTCCTTGATTGTTGGCTAGTTGAGAGTCGTCGGATCAATTATTGTTAGTTTTTCAATTTTCTTTGTTTAAATATTCAAGCATATCTTATATTTTCTATTTAATTCTGGATAAAGAGAACATGGGAAAGTTAAGGGCATTGTTTACATTAATGTTTACAAAGATTTTGTTCTCATTTCTTCTTTAGGTTATTTTTTCCCTAGTTTAATTAGTACATCTCTTACCTAGGTTATCAAGTGGCCTATGCATGGAAAAATATTATTTTATGCATGTAGGTTTTGAAAATTTTCAACTAAATCCAAGGATGGCAAATGTGTTGAAAATTTTAAAATTTAATCTAACAGTTAAAAATGTGTTGGAAAATTCTACCAAAATATTGATTGGTTGGAAAAATGATTGACAAGTTAAAATTTGAATAAAAATGTCACATGTATTTATAAAATATCTCATAAGTTGGAAAAATCAAAATGTAATTAATGATTGCCAACATGTTTGAATATTCAAAGATTGATCCAATGGGCAGGAACATATTTGAATATTCAACCTTAATTTTTATTGTTTAAAAACTAAGTTGAAAATTCGATTTTGATTTTGGTTAAAACAAATTCAATAAAAAAATTCACATGTAAAAAAACAAACTAATTAAAAAAAATTCCTATATTAAAATTTGATTAATAAATTCCATATAAAATTCTAGGTATGAAGAGGCTAACCAATATATAATATATATTCGGCTCCAAAGTAGAGTATATAGGATTAAAATTGTCTTTTAAGGTTATTAGTTTTTTTTTCTTTAACTCTAATGGCAAATTAAAGCTCTTTTAATAGATTCTTAACAAATTTTTTTCCTTTGATAGAAATTAATTAAGGTACTATTATTTTTTTAATTTTATTATTACATTTTAATTAATTTTGTTTTAAATTGCTTTTATTATCTATTAAAGTTTTTGCATTTATGCAAAATTAATTGCCTTTAATTTTTTTAAGAGTTACATTTCTATGTCTTAAATTATTTTACGGGATATATTTTAGGAGAGTTAATTAGATTGAAATTAATGGATATTTTCAAAGTGAGAAATTAATTTCCATTTTCACTTTTATTTTGAATAATAAGATTAGATTTGACAATTGATAAAATAGTAACTCTAACTTTAAAACATTTTATTACTAATTAAAAAGTAAAATGTTATATTTTTCACTATTTTTGGAGTAAATAAGAATAATCTAGATATTTTGATAATTTCATTATTATATTTTAATTAATTTTATTTTAAATTGCTTTCATTACCCATTAATTTTTTTTTTCATTTATGCAAAATTAATTGTCTTTTTTTTTTTTAAGATTTACATTTTTATATCTTAAATTCTTTTAGATGTTGAAATGTCTGTACATATATATATATATATATATATATATATATATATTTCTATTTTCTCTATGCCATCTTCTCTCTAAAAGTCTTTTTTGCTAATTCTCTCCACATATTTATTTTTCTTTCTCCAAAAGTCTTTACTCCCCTCTTTTCCATGCACCTCTCTCAAATTCTCCAAAATTAATTATTTTGAATGTTACTAAGTATTGATTAATATCTTCTGCTAAACAAGATTATGAAAGAAAATTTCTTTTACTTTCTTTTCCAATTCTAATTCCAACTTTGTTGGTACATTATTCTAATTCTAATTAAATTGTATTCCATTCAATGTCTTTCATTTTATTCTTTTTTTTAATAGTTTACACGTTTGATCATACATATGTCTATTCTAATTAAATAAGTTTTTCATTTTTTTTTTCTATTTCTTTGTGTTTTACATGGTTGATAATGATTATTTATCTAATTAATGTTTTCTTTTCTTTTGTCCATTGATTA
>JBBYHL010014113.1:0-11634 GCA_038381835.1 Adansonia madagascariensis
ATAGGTGATATGTTTAATTTCGTTGAAATACAAACAAAATTTATTTTCAGTGCAATTTAAAACCATGTTAAAAAAAACTGTAATTTGAAAACCATGTAAGAATAACCATAATGTAACATCGCAACAATCACATCTCTCATTAATTATATGGATACAACTACAAGGTGCCAATCCTTAAGACAAAATTAGAAAAACATCCAATCGACACTACCAAGTGGTCTGAAAATTTTATTATAAACTTCTTTTTATAACTTATTTGTTTTTTTTTTTTTTTTTTAAGTTTCAAATGATCAATCGATCTATTGAGCTTAAAATGAATCGTAGCCATCAAAATTCTTGCTCTTACTTATTAGGGTAGTTGCAACCTAACAGAAATGGCAGCCAATTTACTTTAATTCATAAATGGCTAGGTCCTTAATAACATGATCTGCCTTTAACCTTAATTCAACAGTGGATCCCACGGCAAATGTCTCTTTCGTTAGATGGTTACTTTACGCAAATTTTCTCTTCTAACAATTATGGAATCTCCAAATATTTTGTCGAACTTTTCGTTGTCTCCATCATCCTGTAGGACCCCTTTTGGCCACCAATTGTGTGTACACAGTCTCACCCAACAAGTTTTATAATTATAGATAAAGACTGAATCTGGAAGCTGGGTTGCCTATGATCACCCAACAAGTTTTATAATTATAGATAAAGACTGAATCTGGAAGTTGGGTTGCCTATGACCTAAATTTTGTAAGGACATTGAATATGAAAATGGGATTGCCTTCACATATTTTGTGTGAAGACATTTTAAGACAGACTTGGAAATTGGGTTGCTTATGACATTTTGGGTAATGATATTGAACTTGGAAATTGGATTGCCTATGACATTTTGGGTAATGACAAGATATCATCGAACTCTGTTCTCGACATATTCTTCATTGCATTGCATCCATCCCTATAAATACCTCTAACATGTGGAGTTCAGAATGCAATATTACTTAGTTTAGGAAAATCATGGAACCCACAGGAATTTTTTTTGTCTGAAGTTATATTCCGTCAGAGAATAGTGGAGCCCGGCACACTGCTATTTTCCGCAGAGGTTGGCATGACCTTTATTTCACAGCTTATACTCGATCACAATCAATTGATAAAATCATAGAAGAAAAGAAGAAACTTAAAAAAAATCAAGAATCACCTATTAATTTCTTGAACTAAAGTCTTAAGGGAGATGAAGCTCTGTTCTAGACTGCAGTTGTCTTTGACGAAAAAATGATAATTGAGAAAAAGGGAAAGAGAAGAATAAATGCTCTAATGACAGCTTAGAGAGAAAATTAGGAGAAAAATAGGGATGGGAAATAAGATGGGAAGTCGTGAGAAAATTTGATTCGAAGGGTGAGGGGAGATAATTGAGGGAAAATGCTTCCACATGGGTTTACCGGTTTAGTATTTCCTTTACTTTTATATATATGATTATATTTTTTAATTAAATAAATATATGTTGTGAACTAGGATAAAATTTAACTTGATTAAAATAAAATAATAATTAATTTAATTGAATTTGCTTCACATATATTTGATAAAAAAAATTAAAATTTGTTAATACTAATATCCAGTCTTTAATTTTTGGAAAGCTTAACTCAAAAGTATTTAATTAATGATGACTAAATAGGTTTATAAATCTCACTAATTTTTAAAATCATGGTAACAAATGAAGTAAAATTATAAGGCAAATACATCAATCGTTCAATTTCAGCTAATGATTTTTAAATTAGGTTACTTAATTAGGTATAACATTTAAGTTCCATTTAGCAGCTAGACAATATATTATTCTTATAGTTATTTAAGATATATAAAATAGTCATGGTTATATACGACAATATTTTATGGTCAAATAAGTTACTATAAATTATGTATAGTCATAGTTACGTAAGACAATATCTTATAGCAATAGACATTGAATCTGGAAATTGGGATGCCTATGACATATTTTGTATAATGACGTTCAACTTCGAATTTGGTTGCCTAGTGAGTAATGGAATTGAACTTGAAAATCGGGTTGCCTATGAATAGTTGTCTAATAATATTTAAGTTATAAATTGGGTTGCCCATGACGTATTTTGTATAATGAGATTCAACTTGGAATCTGGTTGCCTATTGAGTAATAGAATTGAACTTGAAAATCAAGTTGCCTACGAATTTGTCTAATGATATTTAAGCTATAAATTGGGTTGCCTATGACATATTTTGCATAATGACATTGAACTGTGAATATGGTTGCCTACTGCGTAATGGAATTGAACTTGAAATATTTAAGTTATAAATTGGGTTGCCTATGACATATTTTATATAATGACATTGAATTTGGAATTTAGTTGCCTATTGAGTAATAGAATTGAACTTGAAAATCGGGTTGCCAATGAATATTTATCTGATGTCATTTAAGATATAAATTGGATAGCCTATGACATATTGTATGTAAAGATATTGAGTTGGAGTAATGGAATTGAACTTGAAAATTGGGTGGCCTATGACATATTTTATATAAAGATATTGAACTTGGAAATTGAATTGGAGTAATGGCATTGAACTTGAAAATTGGGTTGCCTATGACATTTTGGGTGATCACATTGAACATGGAATTTTGGTTGTACATGACATATTTTGTGTGATGACAAAAGAGCTTTGCAAAAAATTGATTATATATCAATGAAAAGTATCAATATTTCCATTTATATGAAATTTTTACATTAAAAAATTTATAAGAATATTTTTCTTATCACCATGTCTTATCATACCCGTGTCCTCATTTTCCAAGATTACCAGGTCACCATGTCCATTTCAGTGTCCATGCTGCGTAGCTTTCAGCTGTTAGTTTTTGACTACTAATTGCCATCCTAACTCTGTTTTCAACATATTCCTCATTGCATCCATCCTTATAAATACCTCTTAACATATGGAGTTACAATGCAATATTACTCAGTTTTGGATCATCATGGAACCCACAGGAACTAAAGGTATTGTACGACGATAAGCAGGTCACCTTCCCACCGTTCGGGATTGTGAACTCGTCAAGTCCTTTACCACACCCTACTCGGTTGGTTTCTTTTTCATTCAATCATCAATGCTTTTGATTGGTTGATACTTTTATTTTATAATTTTTGTTGTTTTTATTAAAAAAATGAATAGAAAGAAAATATAAGATAAAGAAATACATCCCCAGAGTGGCATGATTAAAAAAATTTAAAAACAAAAGCATTAATTAAAAAAAAAGTCGCATTAATTACTTCGTGTTTACGTCACTTTGTCTTCTGAAAACTTTTTGCTACCTTTTTTTTAGTTTGAGAGTCATGGAGCTCGTCTCGAGGAACTTAAGCAAGGTGCTATGGAGTTACTTGTTACCGTGAAAGAAGCACGAAACCAACTGGATCTGATCAACACAATGCAACGATTAGGAGTGGCTTACCTTTCTGAAAAGGAAATCAAAGATATTCTTGCTAAACTTATTGATCACAACATCGCCGATGATCTTTACACCGTAGCTATGCAATTTAGGCTTTTACGTCAGGATGGTTTATTCCTTAGCACAGGTTTCTGTAGTTTGTTATGTTTTTGACAATTTGTTTATCAATGTTGAGGACCAAAATGTCAGACATCTACCTAGCATACATAATATAATAATGGTGAAAATGTCCAGATGTATTTAACAAATTCATGGAGAGAGATGGAAAATTCATGGACAGCTTAAGAGAAGATGTTAACGGGCTTTTAAATATACACGAAGCATCGTACCTTGGGATGCCAAAAGAACATGTTTTAGACGAGGCCCTGAATTTTAGTGCTAAACATCTGTTAATACTAGAGGAAAAGATGGAGAGAAGAAACGTTGAGCAAATACAACAATCTTTGGAATATCCACAACACTGGAGAATGCCACGGACAGAAGCACGAGACTTTATTGCTATCTATCAGAGAGATGATAAGATGAATTCAATTTTGCTAGAGCTAGCTAAGTTGAACAACAATATCTTGCAATCCATTTGTCTCAAGGAGCTGCAGGAGCTAGTGGAGTAAGATCTATTGATATCATAGCATTCTAGTTCTATTCTAGTTATAAAAAAAAAAAAAAGAAAAAAGAAAAAGTTGTTAATAACAATTTATAAAATTGTCCCTCCCTAAAAGATTTAATTTCTTAAAATTTAGTTTGGATTTTGACTACTTTTCAAAAAACTGGCAGGTGGTGGAAGGACTTGAATGTCAAGGAAAAGCTTCCCTTTGCTCGAGATAGGCTAATTGAATGTTATTTTTGGGCAATGGGCAGTTGCCCTCCGGGTCACCAATTTTCCAAATGTAGGAGGAATATGGCAAAATTTGCATCCTTAGCAACTCCATTAGATGACATATTTGACAGACATGGATCACTTGATGAGCTTGAGAAATACATGGTTGCAGTAGATCTGTAATATACATATATATTTATATATTATATATGTATGTACATGAAAAAAGAAGATACGAAGAATTTCGTCCATAAATGACTTGTTATTCCAACATTTCGTCCGAAATTGCAGATGGGACCTTAAGGCAACGAAGGAACTTCCAGAGTACATGAAATTTATCTACGAAGTCATCTCCAACCATGTTAGTGAAATGGCCCAAGATGCTTTGATAGATAATGGCATCGACATTCTACCCTACCTTAAGGAACAGGTGTGGCAAATTTGAATGACAATTTTATATACTCCCTTATATATCCCTCTTTTAACTTATACGATTATTATATATATAATGAGAATTTCCATTAATTGTATCCTATTTTAAATTAATAATTTACATTAAATATTTGTAATGGCTGTATTATACTAGAGGATATCTTGCGGAAGCACGATGGTTTCACAATGGATACAATCCAAGTACGGAGGAATATGTCGAGAATGCATGGGTCTACATTGGTTTAGCTATATACATGGTATATCACATTTTTTGAGTGGTAGGACACTCTATAAATCAATATTTGTCAGAATATGTGGAGAATTGGTCTCTCTGACTTAGTTTGTGTGCCTGCCTACTTTGTCCGATTCCTTGATGATTTAAAAACTTCCAACGTGTATGCGAACATTTGCTAATCAATATTTTGTGAGTAGATTCTTTTAATTTCATAAATAAGGTTATAACTTGTCACATATATTTTACTTTTAATTATTTTGTTTATTGTAATATATTTACATTAGTATATATTATTTTGTTAATTTCGTTTATAAAATCATCAGTTCTAAGGATAATTCTCCTTTGTGCAAAACTTTGTTCTCTTTTCTGAAAAAAAAAAAAAAAATTAATACACCGATGATGAAAATTTTCATTACACAAAGAAAAATTATCCCATTGTCCCACATTTTTTAATTATTACTTTTATTTATTTTAACATATCCCATGTCCCACATTTTTTAATTAGTACTTTTATTTATTTTAACATACTCTATAAAGTTTAGCCTACTAACTTTGTTGACGGTGGAGTCACCAACAGTAGATAGGATAATTTTCTTCTGCCTATCATTTTGCTTTTGTTATACTAATAATAAAATTTTTTACCTCGTAAAGTAAAATTAAAAAATTATTACATATTTTATTTTTAATTATTTTTATTTATTTTAATATACTTTATTAGATATATATATATATATATATATCATCTTACTAATTTGTTAGTGTATTTTAAAACCATACCATGGTGGATAAGAAAATATTTTTTGTAGATTCATTTTTGACAAGTGGTGAAATTTCATAACTTGAAAAAAAACCATACCGCATATCTAATCTTTTAATTTATTTTAGCATGCCCTACCGACGAGCTAATCCATTTGGTCTCCCCCCCCCCCGGCCCCCCACGCACACATATTTATATTTATATATAGAATATATAAATGGCTTTGGATTCCCTTTTTTCCACATATAAAATATGTGTGCGTGATAAATATTCGTTCTTTCATAAGCCAATTATGGCTTTGGATTCTTCTTAATTGTTGTATGATATATTTTTTCGAGTAAGAATTGTCCCGAGCACAATAATATAATTGCAAATAAATTCGCTAGAAAATAAAGAGACACACAACAAGAAAAAAGGGAAAAAAGATTAATCACAGGAGCACGAGAATTTACGTGGTTTGGCTTTTAAGCCTACGTCCACGGCAGAGGTGATGAGAAATTTTAATATAATAAGTAGAATATTACAAGTGTTTTAACATTCAAAAAACACTACCCAATAGGTCATGACTCCACTCCCCAAAAGACCCGAAAAAACACTACACGGATTGAGCTCTAATCTCACTCTCGGCTTGCAGTTGCTTTTTCACTCTTGCTTGTTCTTTGCCGAGGCTCAATGGCCTATTTATATACATCATAACCAGCCTTGCCTTTAATGCAAGGATTGAACAAAATCCATAGCCATTAATAATGTGTAGACTTTAGTGAAACAATAGAAACCAAATTTTGCAGAGTTAGGTTCAGTGCCTAATTTTGACAAAGCAAGGTGAGATGAATTTCAAACCATCTCTGACAAATCTCCACCTTGGTTTGAAATTTAGCTAAGTTGAAAGATTATATTAAATTTCTCCAAACTAAATCGCCTCTTCCATGTGCCCTTTAAGGCATTCACTAATAGCGGATACCAACTAAGTCCAATCAATGCTTGAACTTGTAAATAGGGATAGCTTTTGTTAACATGTCCGCAAGATTCTCTTCAGTAGCAGCTTTATTAATCATAATATCACCTCGCATAACATGATCTCGAACAAAGTGATATCTAACATCAATGTGTTTAGTTCGTTCATGAAACACTTAATTTTTGGTCAAATGAATGACACTTTGGCTATCACAAAATACAACAAAAGAATCCTGTTGTAAACCCAGACTGCTTACCAGACCTTTTATCCATAATGCTGCTTTCACTGCTTTTGCTACTGCCATATATTCTGCCTCAGTCATTGTCAAGGCTACGGTAGATTATGACATAGCTTTCCAACTAATGGCTCTTCTAGAAAAAGTGAATAGATAACCCATCATAGATCTTCTTTTATCCAAATCCCTAGCATAATCAAAGTCTATAAAACCAGTGATACTATTAGAATAGTTACTCTAATCATACACCAAACATAAATCTATAGTACCTCTCAAATATCTAAGAATCCATTTCATGGCTTGCCAGTGTTCTTTACCAGGACAAGCCATGTATATGCTTACTACACTGACTACATGTGAAATATCTGGACGAGTGCAAACCATTGCATACATCATGCTCCCAAGTGTACTCGAGTATGGGATGTGAGACATCTGTTACTTTTCTTCATCAGATTATGGTGACAATTGTACTGAGAGTTTGAAATATGCTACTGAGGGAATACTCACAGGTTTAGCCTTATTCATGCCGAAGTGTTCAAGCACCTTTTCAATATAATTTTTCTGCGATAAGCAAAGCTTGCTTGCTTTACGGTCTTTGTGAATATCCATGCCTAATATTTTCTTGGCAATGCCCAAATCCTTTATCTCAAACTCACCACTTAACTGAGATTTTAACTTGTTGATTTCTGACATGTTCTTGGTAGCAATCAACATGTCATCAACATATAGCAACAAATAAATGTATGTACCATCTAGGAGTTTTTTATGATAGACACAAGCATCATAATAGCATCTCGTGTAAGCCTGTTTAATCATAAAACTATTAAACTGCTTATACCATTGCCTAGGTGATTGTTTGAATCCATAAAAAGACTTGTTAATAAGCAAACATGATCTTCCTTACCAGGTACTGCAAATCTCTCTAGTTAACTTATGTAGATTATTTCCTCAAGCTTACCATGCAAGAATGTTCTTTTTACATCAAGCTATTCAAGTTCTAGGTCAAACTTGGCCAACATGGCAAGCAACACACGAATGGAGCTATGATTTACAACCGAGGAAAAAACCTCATCTAATCAATCCCTTCTTTTGACTAAAGCCTTTAGCAACCAATCATGCCTTGAATCTAATTGCCTTATCCCCTGGGACACCTTCTTCTTTCTTGAAGACCCATTTACAACCAACAATCTTTTGGTTTCTTGGCAGTTTAACCAACTCCTAAGTGTGATTTTTGTGTAAAGACTTTATCTCTTTACTTAGAGTAATTGCACACAATGCCAATTCATCACATATGACAGCCTCATTATAACTAGAAGGTTCTGTACCAATGGACTCTGCCATACTGAGTGCATAAGAAACTAGATTTACATCTGCATATCGTTAAGGTGGTTTAATTTGCCTCCTTGCTCTTCTAGTGGCAATGCTATATTATTGTTCTTGAGGTGTCGTATCTTTATGACAATCTTGATCCTCATCGTGATTATCTTGGATTGAAGTACCTTCCATAGAAAAAGAAGCTTCCACCTGACACTTCACCTACTTCTTAACATCGTGATCTCTCCTTTTATCCGACTTCTCATTTTCTCGAGAATTAGTGGTGGATCAAAGTATGGATGACTCGTTAAAAGTCACATCTCTACTGAATATGAACTTTGGTGACTTCGGATTAGGACACCATAACATGTATCCTTTCACCCCTTGGCTATATCCAAGAATTATGCATTTCTTCGCCCTGGGTTTAAGTTTGCCTTCATTAACATGAGCATAAGCAGGGTAGCGAAATACTCTTAAACCGGAGTAATCAGCAGGAAAACCAGACCATACTTCCTCAGGAGTCTTTAGCTTAACAGTTATAGATGGAGATTTATTTACCAGATAGCATGCAGTATTTACTACTTCAGCCCAAAAATCTTTACTAAGCCCAACATTAGATCTCATACAATAAGCTTGTTCCAAGAGAGTTTTATTCATACATTCTGCAACTCCATTTTGCTGTGGTGTATGGCAAACGGTGCGATGTCTCATTATTCCTTCATTTTTGCAAAACTCATTAAATTCATTTGAGTAATACTCTAAGCTATTATGCATTCAAAGTAGCTTGATTTTCTTCCCTATTTGATTTTTTATCAAGGCTTTAAATTGCTTAAAGTTGACACGCACTAAATCTTTGTGCTTCAAGAAATACACCCAAACCTTTCTCAAGTGATCATTGATAAAGGTTAACATGTATTTGTAACCACCTTTGGAAGTAGTTGGAGAAGGACCCCAAAGGTCAGAGTGAATATAATCCACCATACCTTTAGTTCTACGAATCCCGGTACTGAACTTTACTCGAGTCTGCTTGCCAAAGATGCAGTGTTCATAGAAGTCAAGTTTCCCAATACACTGCCCACATAATAGACCTCGCTTGCTCAGCACTAATAGACCTCTTTCGCTCATATGCCCAAGTTGCATATACCATAACTTGGTGGTGTCAGAATCTGGATTGATTGATGATGACACTGTTGCAGCACCTATAACTGTGTTACCATCCAAAAAGTAAAGTCCTTGCTCTAAATGTCCACGCATCATAATTAGGGCACCAGAGAATACCCCCAGTACTCCACCTTCATCGAAATACCAAAGGCCTTTCTTATCCAAAGCACTTAAGGAAATTAGATTTTTCTTTATTTCAAGAATGTGTTGAACATCTGTCAAGGTTCTGACAATACCATTAAACATCTTTATTCGGACTATGCCAATCCTTACAACTTGGCATACATGGTCATCTCCCATTAGCGCCGAACTGGCATACCTCTCATATGTTGAAAATAAATCCTTTAAGGTATTAATGTGAATGTGGCAGCTATATCAAGAATCCACCTTTCATCAACGTGTGCATCGGATACTGCTAGAATGGTCTCAGTATTATTTAAAGATTCTGCATCAACCACGTTTGCATGATCATTGGACTGCTATTGTAGTTCAGTTTTATTCTTTATTTTTTGGACAATCTTTCATGATGTGCCTGAATTTCCTATAGTAATAACACTGTACTCTTTTTTCTTGACTGTGATCTGCAATGATTTTTGCTTGAATTATCACTTCTTGACTTGAACCTCCCTCGAGCAACCAAGCCTTCACCTTGATTGTTTTCACCCGTCTTACTAGTGAGTTTCTTTCTTAACTCACTAGATCCCAAGGCATTCTTCTCCTCCTTTAGAGAAATATCATCATGACTGTACAACTAGCATCAACAAAGTTCTCATACGAAGGTGGTAGAAAACACAAAACAATCAGTGCTTGATCCTCATCATCAATTTTAATATCGATATTATTGAGATCCATAATAATACAATTAAAGGTATCCAAGTGCTATGAAATAGGTGTACCTTCATCCATTTTAAGGGTGTAAAGTCGTTGCTTAAGGTATAGTTGGTTTGTCAATGACTTCATCATATACTTGCTCTCTAGTTGAAGCCATAAACTGGATGCGATGGTCTCTTTGGCTACCTTCGGTAATACTTTATCTCCTAGACTTAGCAAAATAGCACTATGTGCTTTTTCTAGTATCTCATCCTTTTGTTCTTCTGAGAGCGTGTTTGGAAGTTTATCTCCACCAGACAGTGCCTTTAATAATCCCTGTTGGACCAATATTCCTTGCATCTTGATGCGCCATAGGCTGAAACTATTTTTCCTGGTGAATTTCTCGACTTCATATTTAGTCGATGACATATTTGCAGTCATATCAACAATTTAGGTGACAACGGAAGCAACTTAAAATATCAAGAGCACAACTACTTTGCAAATATTGTAAAAGCAGACAAAATGAAAGCTCTAATACCAGTTTGTTGCGTAAGAACTGACCTCAGCATATCAATATGACTGCAAATAAATTCACTAGAAAATAAAAAGACACGCAACAAGAAAAAAATGCAAAAAGAATAACCACAGGAACACAAGAATTTACGTGGTTCGGCTTTTAAGCGTACATCCACAGGCAGAGGTGACAAAAAATTTTAGTATAATAAGTAAAAGATTACAGGTGTTTTAACACTAAAAAAACACTACCCAATAGCTCACGACTCCACTCCCTAAAAGACCTAAAAAAACACTACACAGATTGATCTCTAATCTCACTCTCGGCTTGCACTTGCTTTTTCACTCTTTCTTGTTCTTTGCCGAGGCTCACTGGCCTATTTATATACATATAACCAGCCTTGCCTTTAATGTAAGGATTGAAAAAAATCCATAGCCATTAATAATGTGTAGACTTTAGTGAAAGAATAAAAACTAAATTTTGCAAAGTTAGGTTCGGTGCCTAACTTTGACAAAGCAAGGTGAGATGAATTTCAAACCATCTCTGACATATTTATTATTTGTTAATTATGTGCACTAGGAGCGACATCAAAACTAAAGTAAAATATTAAAATGATAACTTTAACTTGTATAATATTACTTCTTTCATCTCATTTTTTTTTGTTTAGTATTTTTGGTCATTTTAAAATTATGCTTTTTTTACAGTTAAATCTCTTATTTTCTTTTTGACATTAAAATTATGAAACATCAATTTTATATATAATTTCAATATTAGATATAAAGTAACGCTTTTTGTACACACAAATTTTGTGTCAAAAAATGATCAAGAAAATTTGGAGATAAATAAATCAAATTAATTTATCAGACTTTAGTTACAATATTTGGATGTTCTTTAAAATAAAGAAATCCTTTGATTCTTTTCTTCAATAAAAACTTCGATCCAAGGGTCTTCTAGAC